>PPHW02000114.1:8828-40532 GCA_003705225.2 Ambrosiozyma vanderkliftii
AAAAAAAAAAAAAAAAAGATCAGGGCCATTATTAGAACAAGAATAATCACCACCTTGTTGTGTTTCTTTCCCTTCTTACTCTTTCTCTGTTTCGAAATAAACCATATTTTACTCCATGAGCTCAAAACAGCTACCTACTAGCATCAAAGAACAAGATATTACATTGGCAGCAGAAACAGAAGGTAAGGATGAAGGAAATAAAAAAAGATCGGTTATCGCATGTATCAGATGCAGAAAGAGACATATCAAGTGTGACGGAAGTGGACCTCCGTGCTCAAAGTGCTTATCCTCAAGTGCGGAGTGTGAGTATGTTGAAGGTGAAAAGAAGATTGTCATCTCTATGAAATACTTGAATAAACTACATAATGAAATTACAAAACTAAAGATTGAAAATGCCAATTTGAGAAACACCATCAAATCCGGTGACTCTCCTTTACCATCATCATCCACTACAAAACAGAATTCCCATGTTGAACAGTTAAACATCAATCATCTGCTTTCAGGCCAAGAAACCCCAAGTGATTATAATGAAAGTTCTAAAACATCGGTACATGATAATGAAGATATCGTCTACAACAAATTCAATAATAATAATAATAATAATAATAATAGCGTTAAGGACAAAAAGATTCACTCTGGACAAGAAGTGATTCCTCCATTCTTGGACAAATATGGCCGTATGATAGCATCTAGAACTGGAGAACGCATGTATATAGGATCATCTTCAATGACATTATTTGGTCTGGAAATTAATAAACTTGTTTCCCCAATGATGATTAACAACAATGCGATAGATTCCCCTGAATCAACTGCCTCCATTTCAGGTAACAATGGTGTTACAGAAACCGAAACTGTTTTGGAAAGAGAGGGTAATGCTTATAGGATCATGCTGGGTAAAACCCGTTCAAGGCCTGGAATGAATGTTAACTTCACTCTTCCTAGTTATAGTTATGCTATGCTTCTTATAGATACATTTGTCTCGTATAATGATGGTTGTTTCTACTTTTTCAACGAAGGGTTGGCAAAGGAGAACTTGAGAAGAATTTACAATGATGAAAATAAGGAAGGATTCAAACCAGATTATGGTATAAGCTCACTGAATGATTCTAAGGATTCTGTATCCACTTTAAAAACTATATGGTTCTGTAAATTGTTGCTAATATTTGCAGTCGGTGAGATGTACTTGGGTACAGCAAATAATTTGAATGGATATAAGATTAATGAAAAGCCAAAGAAAAAGAAACATAAATCAGGTTCACAATCTACTGCTAAGCTCCCTGGTTCAGGGTTTTTCAATCAAGCAAGTGAACTGTTCACAGGATTATTTGCCAGTGGTGCCATTGACAACTGTGCCAGAGAAGGTGGTATTGAAGTTTTACTATTATACGCCTTCTACTTGCAAGTTGCTGATTGTACGGTTGCTTCATATTTTTATTTTGGCCTTGCCCTAAGAGCAAGTTTAATCCTTGGATTTCATGTGGATATAGGAAAGGATAATTTGAATAGGTACGAGTTGGAACATAGAAGACGTCTTTTTTGGACCGTTTACATGTATGAAAGAATGTTGGCATCTAAAGCTGGGTTACCTTTATCTTTGACCGATGATGATATTTCAATTGAATTGCCAGATGACTTTGATATGTCCAACCCACCTCCAAGCTGTGAAAATTACATATTTCCTGAGGCAGAATTTATCAGAAATTGTGTTAAAATTACTCAAATCAATGCTAATATTTTGAGAAGATTGTACACTAGACAGCCTTCCTCTAACATTTTGCCTATTGTTCATGAACTAGTTTTCAGTTTATTGAGTTGGAAAAAATCATTGCCAGATGATATAAACTGTAACTATCAAGAAAAGGACATTAATGTCACTAGATTGGTGGTGAATATGATGACAGAATACTTCCAAGGTGTTAATTTAGCTGTGCGTCCTCTTTTATTCCATTTTGTTTTGTCGAACTTAAAATCAGGTAATCCAAAAGAGGGAAATTATCTTGATTTGTCTAAGTATTCCTCTGTCGTTTTGACCCTTTTGAATGCATCATTTCAAGCCTCTATCAATACTATTAGATCCTTATGGGCTTTGATGCCAGAAAATATGGTTGCCTTATTTGGTTACATGGATAGAGAGTATTTGTTTAATGCTGCGGCCACTTTGGTTTTATTCAATTCAACATTTGGTGTTCATGATGCCACTCTGGAACATTTGGATCATGCATTGATTATTTTCACAAAGATGAGAAACCTGGGAAACCATCCTGCTACCTTGAGAAGGGAACAAATATTGAAACTACTTAAGATTTTGGACTTCAATGGTACAATGACCAGCCTTGTCAATAGACACACCGATAACGTTGTTGCACCTGCCTCTGATTTAAACTCCCAGACGGACTCTAATTTCGGAGTTAAATATTTTGAAAGTAAAAAACAAGAAGAGAAAAGCTTATCGCCAAAACCAGAAAGTTTGAATTCTATCCCGTTGCCTACTTCTGGTACTCCAATCTTCTCACTATTGAGTGATCAGCAACTGTATTCAACATCTAATCCAAATGGTCTATCGCCATATCAAGGTCAACCCCAAATATCTGCTTTTAGATCAACAACCGGCTTAAATTCATTCAATCCAAATCCAAATCCAAATTCAAATACAGATAGAAACCCAACTGGATCTGAGGGTGAAAATAATAGTCATAGAGTGCTGAACTCTAACAACGATAATATTAATGATAACACTCTCCTTTCTCCTCATTTAACCACAAACTATAATCCTAATAACACACATGCAGGAACGCCTATTATGAACTTTTCTCCTAGCTTTTTACCTTCATTGACCAGATTAGAAGATGTTCCAAACTTGGAATCCTTTGTAATGGGAGAGAATAATTCAAATGATATGGAGTTATGGAAAGATATCACAGATCAAGCTGCTTGGTTAGCTAATGGTGATGAAGATTTTAGTCACTTGGTTCCTAAACCTAATTAATTTATTATGTACATTATTTTTAATCTTTTTTTTTTTTTATTAACACATTTGTTCTATGTATATATATACCCTTTAATCTAATTTATTCTTAACAAATACAGAGATCTCAAAATAATACTACAAATAAAAACTAGAGTTAAAATGTCTTTACTAGGTACGAGTTTTTACAGTGTTTTTTTTTTTTTTTGAATTTAGCATAATTGATTATACCGATAGACAATAATAAAAGATAAAAAAGTGTGTTCCCACATCACTAACTGAATAGCTTGTAGAACCGAAACGAAAGTAAAAACATAGATAAATCAAACTCAGAAGATTAACAAGAGAGAAAAAAGCACACTAATAATAAAAAAACTTAATACATTCAGGAAATTAAGTGAAACCACATCAGTAAGAGAGAAACTAAAACAAAACCCCTTCAATTCCTCTAAGCGGAAGCTTCTTGGGATTGTTGCTTGTATTCTTCATAAGCAGCTAAAGCCTCTTCAAATTGGGATTGGAATAAGGAGTCATCGTTCAATAAAGCAACAATTTGTTCGTTTTCCATGTTCAACATCATACCGGTGATCTTACCAGCAGCTTCTGGATCAGAGGCCTTACCGGTACCGGTAATCTTCAAGTATAAAGCTTCACCTAAAGATCTCTTTTGATCATCAGGAGATTGTTGTTGTGGTTCAGCTGCATCTTGCTTACCAGTTTGCTTTCTTGGTTGTTGTTGGTTGTTTGGTCTTTGTTGGTAGTATCTTTGTTGTGGGATTCTACCATTTTGTGGGTAATCGTTGAAAACCGGTTGCATGTATAATGGAACTGGTTGACCGTTTGGACCAACTCTGAATTGAGGACCAACTGGAACACCTTGACCTGGTCTTGGGATACCTTGTTGCATCATCAATTGTGGGTTTGGAGCACCAGCAAATGGAGCACCTCTAGCACCTGGTAAGAAAGCTGGGTTTTGGCCGTAGAACATTGGAGCAACAAATTGACCCATACCACCTTGAGCAGCAGCTTGTTGGATTCTCAATTGGTTTCTAGCTTGGATTTGTTGAGATAATTGGTTTCTTCTAACATCCTTTCTTTGAGCTAAAGCAACGTACAATGGCTTACCAGCCACCATTCTTTGGTGCATTTCATTGATAGCCTTGGTAGCTTCTTCTGGAGTTGTGTAACAAACAAAACCGAAACCCTTGGACTTACCAGCTTCATCCAACATAATCTTAGCAGAAGCAATAGTACCGTATGGCTTGAATTCTTCAGCCAATTTTTCATCATCAATGGTGTCATCCAAGTTCTTAACAAACAAGTTAATACCTTGGTACTTGTTGATCTTTTCTTGTCTTAAAGCTTCGTATTGTTGCTTTAATTCTTCTAGTCTTTCTCTCTTCTTTTGGGCTCTACCAACGTAGATCTTTTGACCGTCAATTTCCTTATCGTTCAAGTCATTAACAGCTCTGGAGGCATCTTCGTGGTTTTCAAAGTTAACGAAACCAAAACCTCTGGACTTACCAGTTTCATCCTTGCTTAAAAAGACAGAGGTTAAGTTACCGTAACCATCAAAGAACTTCTTCAAGTCATCATCGTTCCATTCTGGGCTGATGTTCTTGATGTAAACGTTGGTGTAGTTTTCAATCAATTCCTTCATCTTAGATTGTCTTTCCTTCTTGCCTAAGTGAGGACCAACGTAAACTTCCAAATCGTTCAACAACATACCGTTAACGTTGTCAATAGCAGCTTGAGCAGATTCAGCTTCTTCATAGTGAACGAAACCGAAACCCTTGGAATTTCCATTTTCATCGGTGGCAATCTTACAAGATAAAATCTTACCGAAAGCAGAAAAGGTATCGTGCAAAGTCTTGTTGTCGATAGCTGGGTGCAAGTTCTTAATGAAAATGTTACCGGCGCCATTTCTTCTTAAAGCAGGATCTCTTTGTGACCACATGATTCTACATGCCTTACCCTTGATTTCTGTGTAGTTTAATTCTTCAATGGCCTTGTCAGCATCAACCTTCTTTTGAAAGTTAACGTAACCGTAACCTAAAGAGTGCTTGGAGACAGCATCTCTACAAACTCTAATGGAGGAAACTTGACCAATAGGGGAGAAGATTTCATATAAATCAGACTCGGTAACAGATGGTTCTAATTCACCAATGTATAAGGAAGCTAAAGCTTCTGGTTGAGAGGAGGAAGAAGAGGATTCAGCAGTGGATGAAGTTGCTGGGGTGGTTTCTGAAACTGATAACTTTTCAGTAGCGTCAGCTAATTGGTTAACTTCAGTAGATGACATTTTTTGTTTTTTTTATGTTTTTATGTTGCTTCTATGTTTCGTCTTTTTGGTATTTTATCTTCTAGTTTGAATTAAAGGTATAATGGGGAAAAAAAAAACTATCACTAAATCAAAAAAAAAAAAACTTTTTCACAAATTTTCTTTTTTATAACTTTTTTTTTAATTTTTTTTTATTATTAAAATAATATACTCTTTTTGATTTAATGGGAATCAAATGCTAAATGAGTATAGGGTTTGGTATATCGTTTTTAGGGATTTTAGAAAGCCTGAAAATGGTCAAAGAACAAAGGCAGATATGTTAACCCGTCTGTTAATAAAAAAAAAGAAGCAAAAAAATTTTCCATTTTTTGATTTCTTTTCGTCTCTCTCGTTGCTGTTTGGGTGAAGAAGGAAAGAAAAAAAAAATTTTTTTTTTTTTAATTTTTTTTTTTTTGGTGTTTTTTCGGGTCGATGGCACCGCCTTTGAACAGATGTGTTGGGGTCGATCGAGTCGATTTTACATTGAGGCACGTGAGTCTTAAGATCAGTGAATGTTTAAGTGCTAAGATAATTAATTAATTATAATATTAAATATATTTATATTTATATTTATATTTATATTATTATTATTATTAGAAGTGTACTAACAATAAAGAAAAAAAAGAGTGTAAAATAGAAGTAGAAAGTAGAAAAATAAAACAATAGGAGGGAGGAAAGAAATAATAAAAAGGGTCAGTATAACTAACTATAACTATAAAAAAAAAAAAGAGAGATAAATGAAGTTTTATATATAATATAATATAATATGTACACAATGCAAGGGGATTTATAATTAAACACAACAAAAAATTATACAATTGATGGATGAGAGATGATGATTGAACTAATGAGAGAAATAAAAATAAAAGAAAATTGAAAAAAAGAAAAAAAATCATTTTGAATCCTTATGTTGGCCAGACTTTTTAATATACATTTTTTTAATTAGTTCAGCTTTGATATCATGGTTAGGCCAGGACTTTTGAGCAACTTGCCAAAGTTCACTATTCAAACGATTGTTCCCTCTTGAAACTTTTTCAATTTGATCTCCAACATGTAGTAGTGCAATCTTTAACTTGGAAGTCCACTCAGACTTCTCTAAACCTTTACCTTTACTTTCCCACATTCTCAAGTCCCTTTCAACTGCCTTCAACAGAGAATTTCTTGGTGGATGTTGTTGTTGCTGTAACATCTTCTTTGGAGCAGTAGGAGGATGGGAATGTTTCGAATGAGCAGCTGGTTTGGAAGGAAGCTTCTTCATAACTTGTTGCAGTGTAGGTTGAACTAAAGATGCATTTGAGCCGTTGGATGAATTAGTAGATGATGATGATAACACTGATGAAGAAGCCAATAATGTTGCTGCGCTGGAAGATGGCTTCGGAGTGGCAGATCTTGCATCAGAATCAGGTGTACTTGATTTCTTGATGATTTTTCTCACTCTAGCAGCCTTCTTACCATCCTTATTCACATGTAAATCCTTAGAATCAGCACCATTCGATGATGAACCACTCATTTGATCCTTCAAAAAGCTGAGCAAATAATCAGCTCTTCTCACTAAATGCACAGCACCAGGAGATTTCTTGTTAATTTTATCCCTCTCCTCCTTGGAAGCACCCGCCGGAGCAGTCTCTAAAAACATCTTATTCTGCAGGTTCAAGATTGGATCATCTCTGATTTGTGTCCATGCACCATATCCAAACTTGTAAATACCAATTAATAAATTTGCATCCTCCTTTGGTGTCCATTCACACGACCAACCATGAACAGCCTTTGGATCTCTTCTGAATTTAAATTTCATTGGATCATCTTGTGGCATATATGACTTCAATAATCTCATCTCCTCTGGTCTATTCACAATACTCTCAGCGTTCAAGTTCTTAACTCCCTTATAATCAAATAAAACAGCCTTCTTCTCCTTCTTCTTGGAAAGGTACAATTGCATAGCAGGGGTTGGATGAGAAGAACCCTCAGGTGGTGGTAGCAGTTTGGAATTGGCTTCCTTTTCAGTAAGAGCTTTGGCTTCTAATTCTTTAAATAGCTCGGATCTCTTGTGTTCATAATCATCCACCAATTCTTTACTTTTATCAACAAGTTCTGTGTAACATTTGATTAATGTAGAAACATTCTTATTTGGTAAAGTACCATCTGCAACTAGCTCCTCAAATCTATCATTTAAATCACCATACCTAAGAATAGCCTTATAAATGCTTCTAATTTGAGAGTCCGTTAATTTATTCATATCTAACTTTCTCTTCTTCTTGTTATTTTGTTCAGAGTCATATTCAGCATCGCTGTCTTGATAATCTGGTTTATTAATAGCAGCCAATCTTTTTCTTGAAGACATGGCAATCTGCTCTTGCAAAAATGCCTCCTCTTTTCTCTTCTCCTCTTCTTCCTTGATCTTCTTCAACTCCTCTTCTGGAATAATGTCATCCCAATCAACATCAGCCTTGTAGTCAGTAACCTCAAATTGCTTCAAAAATTCTTCACCACCAAGATTAGATTCACCTAGATCAGGGGTGGTGATATGGTCTTCAGCATGATTCAAAACATCCTCTAAATCTAGATTTTCCAATTTCTTTTGATTGTCACTCTGATTAAACATATTACTGGCACCAAACTTCAAAATTTCACTTAGTTCACCACTTGTTGGTTCAGATTTGGCCTTGGTTTTTTTATTGTCAGTGATACCCAATGAAATAATAGCATACTCTAAAATCATCTTTCTTCTTGCCCTCTCTAAAACTTGTTCTTCAACAGTATCCCTGGACACAAATCTATAAACCATAACATGATTTTTCTGACCAATTCTATGAGCTCTTGCCATAGCTTGTAAATCAGCTTGAGGATTCCAATCTGAATCGAAAATAATGACAGTGTCCGCAGTCATCAAATTAATACCTAACCCACCAGCTCTTGTAGATAATAGGAAAACAAAATCCTTTGAGGATGGAGCATTAAAGTGGTCAATTGCAAGTCTTCTTTTATGTGAAGAGATAGTACCATCTAATCTTTGGAAAGCATGTCCTTTTAATTGTAAATAATCACCAATAATATCTAACATTCTAACCATTTGCGAAAAAATCAAAACTCTGTGGCCATCTCTATTTAGCTTGTTTAATAGTTGATCCAATAAAACCATCTTACCAGAAGACATAATAAGACCTCTCAAAATATTTTCTCTGGAGCTAGAACCAACCTTGGATAAAACCTTATCTTCGACACCATCGAATAAATATGGATGATTGGATGCCTTCTTTAGTTCAGCCATAACATTCAACAATGATATTTGAGAACCTTTATTTCCTTTGTTTAATGCAGTATAATTCTTAGTTAAAATGTTCTTGTAGTAATCTGTTTGAATATCCGATAATTCAACTCTTAAAATTCTCTCGGTTTTACCTGGTAAGGAGGTTTCAACATCCTTCTTCAATCTTCTTAAAATGTATGGTTTAATCTTGTCTTGTAATTCCTTGATATAAGATTCAGCTTCGTCATCAGGGGTGTCAAAATCAATTTCTTGATCAATACTAAACTTACCTGGCATCAAAAAGTTACATAAAGCAGCCAATTCCTTCAAGTTATTTTGTAATGGTGTACCTGTGATTAACAATCTATTGGAAATTTTGAATTCACTTAATGATTCATACAAGGAACTTTCAGCATTCTTTAATCTATGGGCCTCATCAACAGCCAAATATTGCCATTTGAAACTTCCCAATTCAGATCTATCCTTCAAAATATACTCATAAGTGGTCAACAAAATGTTAAACTTTGGTTTCTTTTTACTACCATTGTAAAGCTCGTAGTCTCTTATTGTCTTTCTAGCACTTGTATTTCCCATGTAATAAATGACATTTAAATCAGGGGACCATTTTTCAAATGTTTCCTGCCATGCTGGAACAGTAGATAATGGCACAACAACCAAATGAGGACCGTTTTGTCTTCTTGCATAAATCAACCAAGACAAAAATGAAACAGTTTGAACAGTTTTACCAAGACCCATTTCATCTGCTAAGATACCATTTTCATTTCTGGACCATAAAAAGGCCATCCAATTCAAACCTGTTAACTGGAAGTCTCTTAGTTCACCACCTTTAATAAATAATGGTTGGCTGGTTAATTTTTCGAATCTAGGTCTATTTGAACCATAAGAAGCTGAAAGGTTGGGAAGAATTTTAGAGTTTTGTCTGTTTTGAAAATTTTTAACTTCCTTTGGAGCAAGAGGAGCAATTTCTGAAGCTGATTCCCAAGTACATTCATCATAGTTTAATCTCTTCCATTTAACAAAATATCTCAATTCTGATTCACCGCTATCCAATGTAACTCTTTCACTGTCAATGATTCTTTCAACCTTCTTGTACTCCTCCAAGTTTTCTCTCCTTGTTTCATTTTCAATATCCATCTGCTCGATATCTTCTCTTGTGACAAATGGATCCTTTCTTATTTGTCTATCCAAAACGATATATTGATTAATGTAGTTATCCAACTTTTTAATACCCTTTGAGATTTTAGATTTCAAAGAATCATATGATTCCCAAGTGTTATGTAAGTGTGAAGTATCTGTCCATTTAATCAAATATTCAAAATCTTTTTTAGGATCACCTTCTGTTAGAGTTTGATGGATTTTTTTCAACTCTTCTTCAGATTTACCATCTTCCTCGTCAGAACCTAGTAACTCATCACCTGCCACTCTGTGATCTAACACCATATCAATTCCTTGTTCCTCAACTTCTGTTTCGTCACCATAGTAATATTCTCCTTGATCGTCATCAAAACCATCATCTGCTTGTTCATCTTCACTCACCAAAAATTCACTTTCATCTTCTTCATCAACAGCATAATTGATGGTTTTATTGTTGTTTCTTGTAGAAAATCTAACTTCAGAATAACTGTTGTTCTTGGAATTACTACTTGATGGTGGTGATCTTATCTTTGATTTCTTGGTTTTAGAGTTCTTTAGTTTCTTTTTCTTTTGCTTAGGTTTTTTCTCCATTTCGAAATCACCATCGGAATCCAATTCTGAATCATCAGAATCACCACCTTCTTCTGGTTCTTCACCATCATCGTCATCATTACCCTCAGCAAAATCTAGGTCTGATTTAGTTTTTCTTTTTCTCGGTTTCACTATCTCATCATCATCAGATTCTATGAAAGTTTGTGGTTTGGTTCTTGCTCTGCCGGAACGACGAAGACCATACAATTCTGGATTGCTTTCCACTTCACTTTTAAAATCAACAGACATTATTAATTGTTTTGTTTTATTTCTAGTTTTATGTGGATATGGTTTTGTTATTGTTTCTATTTATATATATGTGTGTGTGTGTTTGTGTGTATGAATGTAAACCAAGTGGTGGATCTATTTATTATATTAGTCTTTTGATCAAAAAATCAAGATGATATATGATATGATGATAATAACAGTACTAAAACACGTAAAAAGCAATGGGTCTTTGTGAAATGAAAATGATAATAATTGAACAACTATTAGATCAAATATCAGTGATCTATATGTCAATTGAAAGTTAATTGTATTTAATTACACGATATTATGTTGGTTAACGTGCAGATCAATTCAATCTTTGTTTTGGTGATTTTTCTTATTAAAAAAAATGAAAAATGTTAAAGTTCAGAAGAGCCACGAGCGTATTAAAAGAATCGTCTTTTGGACAGAATTAATACACCAATCTAGAAAAACTCTAAAGGTGTTTTTTTTTTCAAGTGATGAATTGCAATAATACTGAAGAACAATGATTATAGAGACAGAATATCTATGTGTGTGTATTATATTATTAGAGGTCTATTTAACAGAGAGGGAGGGATACGGAAAAAGAGGAAAAAAATTATCGCTGTGTGAGGAAGGAAAACTGACAACACCCAACTTTTTTTTTTTTTCATCTTGATTTAAATTTTAAAATTTTTGTAGGGTAATTAACCTGTCAATTACACTATGTTTTATATAATGTATACACTGTTACTATTTAATTTACTGTTAGATTTGTCAACAAGTTTAACAACAAAGTTCTGAAAATCCTGGTAAAATAACTTGGAAGCAACAACAACAACAAAAAAAGAAGCATCAGTTTAATAGTTGGAACGTAGAAGTAAGAGTGTCAAATTGATCCTTTAACCTTAAAGAGAACAACTTGATTCCCATGTTTAGTCTACAGCATCCTAGAATTAACAAGACTTTTCAACATTTGGAGGGTACAGCATAACACAAAAGGAATACCCACCGTGACATAATGTGAGAGGAGGGGGAGGGGGATGTGGAGAGCATATGAGAAAGGAGTTTTAAGAACATCAGAAATAAAAAAGGATTGTAATATTTCCACCAAGATTGTTTGTTAGAATTATTTATTAGAGGGTGTTTGTTATAAATCACAAACATGAATTTATATATTCCAAAGTTGATGAATCCGCTAAAACAAACCTCAAGCAGTAATAGTCAGTCCAATTTATATGAGTTCCAAAGAAAAGTCAAAGACAGCAGAGATCCCCCTCCAAGTGTAATGAATACAGATGGTGGATATATCAAATGTGTATTCAAATGCATTGATCAATTCATTGAGTGTAATCAACAACACATGAATTGATTGATGCATTATCCTAAAACTATCAATGGTATAAATTCCTTAGTAATATTAGTAACTTGATAGCAGGCAAGTGCCTTTAAAAAAAACAAAACAGTTAGTAATAAGAATAGACAACACCGATATAACAAACATCGTCTAGACTCAAATATAAATCAAATTCAATGTTAGCATTGTAAAAGTTTCCAACATTATTTCAAAATGATAATACCACATGGATAATTGTATGACATAAAATGACCTGCTAGATAAGAATCTAGAAGAAGATAAAGAACAGAAAGTAAATAGAATAAAAATAATAATAAAAATTAGGAGGGAAAAAGGTGTCTTTTATAATTTTTCCCCGTCGATTTCTTTCTTTTTTTAGAAAAAATTTAATTATTTCCGGGTAACAACTACAGTAACACGGCAGTCGCTCGGATTTGAGATTCAACTATTATTGCATCGATCGACTATTATATGATTTTAAACCTTATTATATATATATTATATATATATATTATATTTTATATTGAAATCAAATTCATTATTCAATAGTCAAGGAAAGAGAGTTTCTTTTAGCTTATTTAAGCTTGTCTGAAAGGGAATATTTCTAAGGGCTAATATTAAATGTGATGTTATCATATGGAGGGGGGGGGGAGAGGAAAAGTCTTCATTATATATTGATATTCAGGTAAATGATTTAATCAAACCGATGATGACAAACTATCTGAGTACTACTGCCATTCTATAATAACTACTACTTAACCCTATTTGATTTGATTTGTCATCGTCATTTTTTAATATATTTGTATTGCAAATCATTTAATATACACCATAAGGGTCCAGTTCTTTCAATTTCCTTCTTTCCCTGAATACGGAATACAAACAACATGTGTACATTTATATCTACTGTACATAATAGACAATAATATGTGTCAGACGGAATAAGCATTAGGAGCAGGTCCTCTCGCGCATCTACGCTGACAAACGCTAAGAGACGGATTTAATGCACGGATATAAATGGATTTCTGCATGCTGTACAATCCCGCTTAAAGACGAACGAGACATCGATAAATAATTAATAATACTTATAATAAAATAAGTTAAAATAACAAAACTTTTATTATTCTTATATAAAAACGGGTATTCCATTTTTCTTTTACCAAACAAAACTTACTTTAAGTCCTTCTTCATTTTACATCTTATTTTCTATTTAGTATAAACCTAGAAACATCTCTGTTTATTTATATACACACACACACACACACACACACACACACAGATCAAGATGAGCACAGAAACGGCAGATTCTTGCGAAATTGTTGAGAAGAATACTAATGAAGCTTCGACATCTGACAATTCGTCATCCTGCAGATCATACAACCCAGCTGTTGAGGGTGATAATGATTATGATGATTATATCAATAATGCTGATGATGGTGATGCCGAAGGGGGTCCCAATCACAACAATAATAATGGTTTACTAAGAACAGTCACTCAATTTACAGAATACTCGATTGCCACTGGTAGAGCCTTGGAAGAGGAAATAAAAGAAGAGGAGGGAAATGCAGCACCTACTGGACCACAGACCGTTAACCTTTTAGATAAACGTGGTATTCTTAACTTGAACTTTCTTAAACAATATGTCTTTATTATTGTTGCGATGATGCTATTTATTTTCGCTGTTTTCTCTATTTACTGGGGTTCTATGTTTGAAAGAACTAAAAGACTAGTGAACTTAAAAGTGCTAATTGTTCTTGAAGATGATCATAATGGTATACTATCACAGGCTCTAATAGATACAACAAATGTGTCATCTGTCAATCCAATGGCTGGTTGGGTTTTCACTGATGGGTTAACTGAAGAAGAAATCATCTCAAAGATTCACAATCAAAACTACTGGGGTTCTATATATGTCTCCCAAAGAAATATTTCCCAACAACTTGAAAGTGCATTTTCAGATGCAACAGATTTCAACACCACAGGCATTATTAAGTCCTACTATGAAACTGGTAGAGATCCAAATGGTATGAAATCATATGTTGAGCCTGCCTTGGTTTCATTTTCTTTTGCTTTTCAACATATTATGCAGGAAAAGGTTTTCCCTAGTTTAGTTGCTAATTTGTCTGATTCCCAGTTCACAGATTTAAAAACTACAGGTTTACTCACTTCAATTCCATCGGTGGATTTGGTTGATGGAAGACCTATGTCAAATCCTGTGTTGATGGCACCTCTGCAAGTTGGTTTAATTTATATCATCATTTTGACCTTTTTCCAAGTTATGTGGTTTACAAAACTTAATGGTGACACCGCTAGAGTGTTGAATCCTATCAGTTATATCATATACAGAATGATTTTGATCCAAATTAACTTTTTGTTTTTGTCATTAGCTATGACTGCCCTTAATTCTGCCTTCCAAATTAGCTTCAACAAGTCATGGAGCGGTGGTTTTGGTGTTGCTTGGATGCTTCATTATTTGACTATGTCCGCTGTCGGTGGTGCCAATGAGAATATTGCATTATTGTGTTTTGCCATATTTCCACCACTAATGGGTTTCTGGTTACTATCATTTGTTGTTCTCAATATTTCTGCCACATTTTCACCTATCGAAGTTTGTCCAAAAATATTCAGATTTACCTACGCCATGCCTATCAAAAATGCCTACGAGATAATGAAGATTATTTTCTTTGACACATACAGAGGTGATCTCGGTAGATATTTTGGTATTTTGATTGCTTGGATTGTTGTTAACAATTTGTTACTACCTTTATGTTTAATGGCTTTCAGTTATTTGACCAAGAGAAAGATTAAAGCAATTGCAAAGGCAAGTGGAGCAACTTCCGGTGGAAATCCAGGAAAACAATAATTTGATAATACCTGTTTTTTTTTGCATTCTCCCTGTAAGTTTCCATTTTTTAATACCGGACATTGGTTCTTTTTGTATATATAAATATATCTCTCCTAATAATTGTTTTTGTTCAATTTCCTCTTAATTCTTGTAAATAAAAAGATGGAGAGAAAAAAAAAAGGAATTTACTTTAATTCGATGCCCGTATTATTTATTAAATTTGAATATGTTCTGTGCTGGCCAGAATGATGTACCAGGCAGAGTGGCAGAGGGAAGAGGGCAAGCAGAGAGGGCCCCTTTAACTTTTTTTTTTTTTGCTATTGACTTTAATATAGAGAGGGAAGACTAAAAATATACAAGAACAAACTAATCATCCCCTAAGTGTTCCAATTCTATGTTGAAAGATACTTCAAATCCTGTTTGATACCCTCAGTTTTATTTAATTCAATCACTAAATATCATATATATTCATCGGTGATTTTTCTTCTCAAGTGAAATCAATCAATACATACATAGCTGTGTGCTTGTTACTTTTACCGCATCATTAGAAATTAAAGGAGACGTAGAGGTCTCTACTAGATATATATACACCATCGATACATTTTCTCTCTGTAGCATACAACTTTCAATTCAAAAATGCCTAGGAGAGGTGATGAAAACCCAAGGTATCCAGCCCCACAAGATGGTGCTCCTCCCGATGTTAGACTGCCCTCCAATTTAATTCCGATCTCATCATTTCAAAATGATATAAGAAGAAATCGTAGAATATCTTTTAATAGCGATGAAACTGGAGGTCCATATGCTATCAACAGTCGCATGACAGCCCATGGTGGTAATATTATTGGATTCCCTCATGGTAGAACAAGATCAGGAACAGGAACAGGAACAAGAACACAACGGACTGTTTTCTCGAACCCACAGATAGGTCATGACCATATTAGATGGTCTAATGATGATAACTTAAACATTATTCCAAGAGTGTTATTAAACGATAAAGAAAGCACTGTCATGTCATCAACATCATTTTTCAGAAACCACCCGGAGCATAATATAGATAACAATTTGTCCGACATGATTCAAGAGTTTGGGATAATGTGCTTGATGAATAACAATATGTCTATTCGAAGAAGCCAGATGTCAATCAATCTCTCTAAAGTTAATGAATCCTCCTCATCCAGAACAAAGAGAAACTTCCAACAAATGAATAATCCATCTTTAGATAAAAGTTTTACCAATATTTCAAGGGAAGAACTGAATAAAAACTTAGGTTCCAGCTTTGTACAACCCGGTATTTCCTATACATCACATTTAACTGATAACATATGTACAACACTAAAGTTTACAGATGTGAAGGATGATAATTCTTCTGTTTATGGAGTAATTGAATCTGGGACAGTGGCTCTTGATTTCAAAGGTCAGATTGTTGACTTTGTTTCTAATGATTTAAGATGTTCAGATGGAAATAAAAGCAATATCGAAGGATCTATATTCAGTAATTTGCTAAGAAATAGACTATGTTTTGATAAAGATTTAAGAAAATTCATAGGTAAGCATAACAAACAGAAATCCGACAAGGACAATTGCAAGCCCTTTTACTTGGATAATTTTGGTTATATAAGGGTCAATGGATTTTCAACAACTAGCATACCTCCACCGAAAGAGACTAAATTTCCAAACTCTTCTCTTTTCCATAAAGTTATAAATAACTGTGGGGATAAATGTGGTGCCTACAAATCATTGTCAAAATGGTATGATCTTCCACCATTTAATGAATTCATTAACACACCATCTCCTCCTACTCCCCCTAACGGACGTAGAAAAAATCTGAACAATCCAGAGGACCTTTTGGTTTGTACTAACTGTCAAGATTTGGTATTAAACAATTTTGTATTACTGAAGTTGGAAATTGACTTGGAGGATTTGCTTAAAGATCCCAAGAATCGACAAAAGGACCTAAAAATAAGAAACGACATGAACTTCAAGCGCCATAGGAGATTGAATCCTGTGGCAACGTTGGAAAAATCAAAGTTGGATAGCTTTTTCAATGATAATATAAACGACTCCATTAGAAGCACAACCTCGGGTACTGAAGGGCATTCCCAAAGTACTATTAATGGTTACGAAAATTCTTCTGGGGCCATTAGTGCATCTAGATTCGATAATCCTAGATCAGGTTTACAACCTCCGGCTGGTTCTCGGAGAATAAGGTTGATTGACTATTTAATTTCCAGACAACAATGGAGTCATGATCCAGATTATTTACAACATTTAAACTTTGCTATTGAAAGTTCAGTTTCTAACCCTTCATTGCAACATTCCAACTCTAGTACTTCCGATGTTTCTGATGAAGAGTTCTCTAGGGACTATTTATATGATTACGAGAGTTCTGACCTTCCTCCAGGTGATGGATTTGATGCTGATTACAGTGACTACAATGAAACCGAAAATGTTAGGTTGGGTGCTGGTAACAACCGAAATAATATGAGCCGTGATGATGAAGAAGATGACGGTGAGCATGAAAATGAAGATGAAGTTGAAGATGAAGATGAGGATGAAGAAATTGCAGATGACTTATATGAGGTTGAACTATCAAGTGGTAGATCTAGAAGAATAGAGAATTTGTTATTTGAAAGAAACTTATCTCGTGAACAACAACAGCATAGACGAGGTGGTGTTTCGGCGAAGAAACTTTACAAAAACTCATCTAATACAAGATTGAAATTAACATTGTTTGTTTCTATAAATAGATTAACTGGTGAGTTCTATATGGTTCCTGGTAACTTGGACAGAAATAATTGGAGTTCAGAAGAGAATGATGGTGATTTATTTAAAGACATGGAAACTCTTTCAAAGCTTTATGAGATATTTTTAGGTAAAGGTGATAATTCACAAAAGGTTGTGAATAATAAGGATGAATCACCATCTCAACTCCACCTAAATGAATTTAAAGAATTTGTTGATACTAATAAAATAGATGAAAAGTTCTACATTCAAAAGCTTTTGCTTTTGCTTATCATTACATCTCCACAAATGAATTATACCGGTAACAAAGTTGATCAGACAGTAGCAGAAAGGGTAAGATCTCCTGTTGATGATTTATCAGATTCAGTCATTTATGATAGCTTTACCCATTCAAGTGAACGGTTATCAAAAAGAAAAAACCTCCAGCATGATGATGATAATGATGACAATGAAGTTGAAGAAGAAAAGTTTAATGAATCATTAATTGACTATTTCAATGAAAATATTAATTTTAATGTTGACCTAAATAAAGTCCTAAGGTTCAAACCATGTGGAACGAATAATTCAGTCAATTCACAGGTGGCAAAAAAAGGAAACATCAATTGTTTTAATTCCTTTTATTCTTTTGGGTTTTATTGATATAGAATATGGTTGGGTTTCGGCTGTTAATAACAGCCTCTGTTTTTACTGGATTTTGGGCTGACATAGGGAATATATATACATGATTATCATTATTATTATCATTATTATTATTATTATTATAATTATTTACTTTTTTTTTTTTAATTTTAAGGGACCATGTTTTATATTTTTTTTTGGGTATATGGATTAAATTGGATCACAGCATATGTTATTAAATAATTTACAAAGAGAGGTAGATAGACATGTATATTAATTCAAAACTATCTAAAATTATATATATATATACAGGTTATGTTTGAAAAATTCAAATAATTTCAATATTAATGTACTATATATGGGTTACCAAATACCTCCTGATTTACCATCTTTTCTTCTTTGGGACATCCATTCCTTCTTGCATTCACGATATGCCTTGAAATATTCCACACAAATCTCTTTATAGTCTTCATCATGATTCTCCATACATCTGACAGCCATCTTACTTGATTCAGCACAGGGATCATAATATCTTGAAGGTTCTTTCACTATGAATCTGTCTTTATGTATTCTTTGAGTTGGATTGTCTGGATAGAACTGTATTTGTGTTTCATCTCCAACTTTTTGAACGAAATTTGTAGAGCTTTCTTTCCCTTCTTCTAACTTACGTAAAGTTCTGTTATCAAGGTATTGGAGTTCATCATTTTTAATAGTTGGTGCAAGCTTGAATTCACCTTTAGCTTCTTTTTCGGACATCTTTGCTTTGGTTTGAATGTGCTTTACCTTGAGCAGTTCAGTGATCCAGAACAATCTAATCTAAGGGTCTGCAACTTGTCTATATACGATTACATGTTACTACACTCAGGGCGAAAAGAGAAAAACTTTGAAATGGCGTTGCACAGCCTTGGAATATGGATCTTTTTTTTTTTTTTAATTTGAAAAAAAAAATTAATCTCTAATCAATCAGTTAAACCTAAAGATGTTAACGGGCAAGACGTTTTTATTTTAATATTATTGGTGGAGGAACTAATAAAAGTATTCATGGTGGAAGCAAATAATATAGATACCGATACCCCTAATATTTGCAAGCGTTGCAAAAAAGAGGTTACTGTGGTTTCCTCAAGAAATGATCATTTCTGTAAAATATGTTTTATCAGATTTATCCGGGGAAAGCAAAGAAAGCAGATGCTACAAGAAAAGTTTAAGGTCAAATATGGATCTAATATAGAGGAGATCAAGAACAAGACACCTAATGTGCTTCTTCCTTTATCATGTGGTGAATCATCTTTGGTTTTATTAGATATAATAATCCGTCTTTTGGAAGAACAATCAACTATGACTAGGGCTCATCTAGGCTTTAATTTGATTGTCTTTTCTATTAATGAATCTGGAATATCTGAAAATTTTGATGATATTAGGTTAAACATTGAAAAGATAAAACAATTCTTTGGTGAACCACTTCTATCAAAATTGAACATACAATTTAAAATTATGAATCCCGATATATTTATCAACAAGGACTCTATTCAACGGATATTCTTGACTCATGATTTTCAATCATTTTCGATGGATGATTCAACCCAGAATTCAAAATACAGTTTACAAAGAATACTGTCACAAATAAACGATAAATCTACAAGGGAAGATTTCTTCTCTGTGATTGTTAAAGAAATTATTCTAAGAGCTGCCATTGCAGAGAATTGTTCGGTGATATTATTAGGCCATTCCATGACAAAATTAGCGGATGATATCCTAGCACTAACTGTTAGAGGAAGAGGTTCAGAAATAGCAGATCGACTCACTGATGGGGAAATTGATTTTCTTGGAACATCATTGCATATTATACATCCCCTAAGGGATGTTTTATTTACTGAGGTGAAGGCATATGCAGATCTTACGGGAATCAATGAATTTGTCACTGGTAGAGGTCAATGTTTCCCAGGAGAGAAAAAATCAGCTAGGAATAAGACAATTAATGAGTTGATTGGAGATTACTTCAGAACAGTTGAAGTTGATTATCCAGAAGTGATATCTACGGTTGTTAAAATTGGTTCAAAGTTAACACACCCAATGGTTCAAGACGGTGATGAGGTGAAATTGTGTGTTCTATGCAATGATTCTATTTACAATTATCCTAAGCGTTGGTTAGAACAAATCACAGTTCATGGAGGAGCACCTATTGAACTTGATGAAGAGAAAAAAAACTTCTCTTCCTATATTGAGTCCCTTGAGGGCAAAGATAATGATATTTCAGATCTTTCCAAAGGTAATAATCCAAGCGATTTGTGCTATGGTTGTATGGTTAATTTAATTTATTCTGGGGGGAACACTGGGTTTGTTTGGCCTGTAAAAAGACCTAGCAAACAAGATATTTTGAATGAGTTTGTATTAACTGATGATGAGGATGATCTTATATAGATAGAATTTATCAGTTTACGTTACATTACATAATAATTAATTTTTATAGAGATACATACATTTTATTTAAAAAAATACAAGTACTTGCTTGATATTTGTCAATCCCTTAAATGAGGAAAAACGTCCGCGTTTTAGAAAATAAATATTTGTTGAATATATATATGAAATATTTTATCATCAAGAAAGATAACACATCTCTTACAACAAGATGTCTTCTTTTATTGTATCTTCATTTAAATCAATAAATAACACTATATAATTATCTCAAATAGAAATGGTTGATATCCCACCGTATGTTAAAGTTTTGGCATTGCCATTTGTTTTAGAATTAATTTTCATTGTGACAGAATACAATACTAACATGTCTCTCTCTATCCCTCTTAATGCAGTCAAGTCCTTAAGAAGTTAATCTTCTTCACAGCAATGATGATTATTGCTCCAGTTGCTACTTTCTTTTTAGTCGACTACGTCTTTGATAGTGCTATTGTCTCTGGTGGTATGGCTGCCTTAGTTGCAAATATTGTTTTAATTGGTTATATCGTGGTTGCATTTAATGAAGATCTCAGTGTTAGTGATTCCGATAAAGAAAAGAAAGATGAATAGTGTGCTTCGTATTCTATCACATAAAATGATCACTTTAATTACTTCCAATAATAATAATTTACTATACAAAATGTTCTCCCTTATCTTGTTGCATGATGTTTTTTCTTCTTTCACTTTACACCTCTTTTGTTAATAGATAATAAAAATGTATTTTAGTCATTTGCCTCTCAATAAAACGAAATAGTTTGGTCCATCAATCAGTCAGTGTCAACCTTATCAGTTACAGTAATCACAATTACAATTACAATTACAATAAATTCAGGTTTTGGAACCTTGTATTTAATATATAAATTTAATAATTTACTAATTGATCAATGTTGTAATTTTAAAAACGTTATAAAACTATAGGCATGAGTATATATATAATAAGTGAGAGTGTTTATGTAGAATAAATAAAGCAAATTAAAAACTCAAACGTTAACTCTTTCTAATTCTTCTCTACCAGCCTTGGTGTATAAGTATTCATTGTAGTCTCTAGCATTAGTCCAAACTTCCCAAACAATTAAACCTGGGATGGCAATGTATAAAACTTGAGACTTGAATCTTCTGAAAGAGTTGAAAATAGCCTTTTCTAAGGAACCCTTTAATGGAGATTGAGCGTATGGAGAAACAGTATATTGGTTGATGTACTTTTGCTTTGGTGAGCCTGTAATAGTGAAACACAAAAAAAAGAAGGAAAAACAAACGATAAATTGTTAGTATTGCAGTTTTTATTACATTAACTGATATTGAAAAGGATAAGGGAAGCTGAGCACCGATCTTAATTAAAAACTATTAAGAGGTCTTTGAAAATAAAGAAGTAACAACATTCAAAATGATATCACAAAAATGTTCCTTTATAGGAACTAAATAAATGAGATTCCACTATAAAGAGGAATTAAATCGTGTTTCTTGACAAAAAAACTGGGTGTCCTCAAACCACAGCTATTAATTGTTTTATGATAGATATAATCTTAATTTTCCTAGTTGTTCAAAAGATTTATAATTGATTTGAATGATTGATTGGTATCATGCTTAATTAATGTCTTGTCACTGATGCCTTGCTTTCCCTTTAGAAAATATCATTGGTAATTCAGCATGAAAAGAAAAACATTTACATACCCATATGACCCCACCAGCCCATGTAAGAACCTGGATGACCACCCATGATGTTAAATTGTATGATATAAGGTTGTTTAGTGAAATGAAAAACCCAACTATGAATAGGTTTTGTATAGTAGTAAAAGGAAGATTTTAAATTATGTTTCCTTTTAACATTTCAATTTGTTATTGGATTGGGGAGTGCGCACCCAAAAATTTTCTTAATTGTATTCTCGAGGTCTTTCATTGGCTGAATTGGATGGGGGTTTTATGGTGTAGCTAAGGAGGTTATATAGAAATAATACGTACACACAAGTGGAACAACACCCTTACACGGGAAACACGTTATATGTGTGCACACTACCTTATATATATTATATATTAGAGAGAGAGAGAGAATATATCGGTTATTGAAATATGGTGAAGTGTCTGATGAGCTTTGTTTGCCCCAAACAATTAAAACAATTAAAACAAGTATCTCTATAATACATCCAAAAAAGTATGACTGGAAGAGCTGGATTCAAGAAACTAGTTACTGAATTGGAAGCAGTTGCTTCTAAGTCATTTGAAAAACACTCTAAAGAAGCTTTGAAAAAGGAAAAAGCTCTTATTCAATACAAAAGAATGCAATATATGAGAACGGGGAAACAACTTACCCCAGAGGAAGACAAGAAACTGGTTGAATCTATAAAATTTAAAATAGACAAACCAACCATTGACACTACTTTACTAAATCATTTAAATAAAGATGATTTGAATAAAGCCGAAAAGGATCATTTGGAAAACATCACTACATTTTTAAATAGTCAACGTACTTATGTCGAACTACTGGAAAGATACAACCCTGGAATCTCAATGAAACAAACTGACAAGGTTAGAAAAACTGCAAGAAGGGTTGGTTTGGATATCCCAGAATAATTTTGTATAATAACAAACCATTTGTGTATATAAATTACTAAGTAGTAGCTAGCTTTTCTTAATGAAAAATTTCGTATATATTTTAGTGGATTTTTGATAAAAGAAAATAAATAAACAAAGTAAAAAATCATAGATGTAAGTAAATAACATTGAAACACTAAATAAAACTCAGATGTCATAAAATAAAGGAAGGGGGCGGAGATACAAAGAACATTGGGAACGAGTTTATTTATAAGAGCCAGGCTCTCTTCTGTTAATAATGCACTTCATATTGGATTGTTGAACGAACCATTCATTAGAAAGAATCCAATCATTACCAGGTGAAAGTTGCACATTGTAATGCAACAATAGCATTGGGATGAGTTTACTCATTTCAATTAATGATAAATTCTTACCCACGCATGATCTAGATCCAAATCCAAAGGTGAAAATTGACTTTTCCATCTTCTTCAAAAGCTCCTTATCTTCAGTGAGCCACCTCTCTGGAATAAAATTGTCTGGGTTCTCAAAGACCCTTTCATCATGATGAATGACCCATGAGTTAATTCCAACTATTGTGCCCTCCTTAAAATGCTTGTCTCCAATGGTGATACCTCCCTTTGGAACGTGTCTCTCAAGAGTCAAACCAACAGAAGGATGGATTCTCATACCCTCTTGTATGCAAGCATTGATATATGCTAAATGAGCTTTAGATTCTTTATACTGAATATTTGCATTCATGAGTTTACCATCATTGTAAGCATCGTCAACTTCTTTCTTAGCAATTTGCAATCTGACTGGATCTTTCAATAAATGATATAGAATTGCCCTTAGTGCAATAGCAGTAGTATCTGAACCAGCAAAGACATTTGTAGAAAGATGAACTATGATTTCCTTAGTTGTCATTCTATCTTCAACCTTATTATTGCACCATTTGGTTAACATATCTTTTCCTTCATTGACACCATTTGTCATAAGCTCACCATTTCTTTTCAAGGCAGTTCTTTGATTAACTGCTTCTAATGTGAAGGTCAAAACCTTGTCCCATGTTTGCATAGAAGGTAAAATGTAGGGCAACATTGGATTTCCTAACACAAACTTATGTAATTCAGGAATTTCTCCCATTATTGCAGCATACTTCAACATTCCACGAATAGCATCAATCATTCCATTGACATCACCTCCTTTTTCTAAGAAACCTAATTTTGAATTGAATGTAACCTCACCAATAACATCAAATGCATAATACTGTAGCCACATACCAAGGTCAAATGATTTTCCCAAATAGCTAGAGTCAAATTGCTTGAATAGTAAATCTGTACATTCGTCAATTTTTCTTTCCATCTCCAACAATGAGGACAATGAGTAAGCAGTTCCAACCAACTTCATTTGGGCCTTGTGGTAATCTTCATTGGTTTCACTGAATAAATTCAAAGCAGGCTTTCTATTCCAGGAAATACATTGAATGGGATAAAATCCAGTTTTCGTAAAGCCTTTCTTCAACCCATATATAATCGGAATAGCATCAGGATCATCAACTGAAACATGGTTAGGACCAATTCTTAAAAAGTTACCACCATTGTTTTGTCTTAGTTGTTTGTGAAGTTTCATATGAGTCAAGTGTGCTTGACCGGTATAAACATCATACACCCTCCAAATCTTTGAAAATTTGGCTAGAAATGGGCCAGGGATGTCGGAGATATGATTGAATCTTGTTTGAATTAAATTTAGAAGAAGCAGGGACACAATAATGGCCGTCCAATGTAATCCTAAAAAAGTTTTAAAGTTGTTATAAGTGATATCCTCCATATGAATATTGGAAACACCAAAAAAATCAGACGATGTATTGTTTAACATTGTTGAATTTTATATTATATCGTATTATATCGTGGTTGCCACCTTTTTTCAGATACTCTTTTAGAAAAAATATAAAGTTTTTTTTCTCTCCCCATAATGATAGTTACTGTATTTTTACAAAGTGTTTGATATATATCTATATATATATATATAAATAAATAAGTTGTTAAATGTGTAATATATAGGAAAAGGAACCCTACCTAAAATCTGGTCTGATTAAAAATATATAGATAAATAAAACTGGCTTAACTATGAGAGGGGAACATTGATGTGCCATCGGAGATGTGAAGAGCAAGACCCTAGTCTAAAAAAAAAATGCGGGGAAATACATACTTATTATTAAACAAAAGAAATATAAAACAAATAAAGAACGTTAAAAAGAATAGATCAGCATGGTTCGGAAAAATACAGAAAACAAAATACTTATAAAAAAAGAAATTTAGTATGGTTAAATAGTAGGGTTCATGTAACCGGATTTCAGGTTCCAATTTGAGTCATTCAACCAAGAAGAAAATGGATAGCTGGGAATAGTTCTGATTTTTTCCTCTTCAGTTATCAAACCTTTTTCAATTTGGTAAGCAATCATACTTTCTAAATAAGGTTTTAAGTATTCTCTTAATGATTCGAAATGCTTATATTTGATTATATCCTCAGGTGCCTCATACATAACCCGTAAGATGATAGAAGGAACCATAGGCTCATCTATAGTTTCCTTTGATATATTGATAAATATAGGGTGGTTACTGAAAACAATAGCCTTACATTTAGGTAACTTTATTAGAGCTTGCCTTTCTAATCGAATTTGGAATTTATCAAATGGGATTGTCTGTATGTACTTGATAAAATCGTCATGAGATAACTCTCTAGTTTTAGTGTAAAGTTCACTGCAATTCAATTCATCATCCCATACTATATGCCATGCAATACGTTCAACAGGATCTTTAAACCTTTCAAACCATTTTTCCATCGATTTCTTTAATTTGGTTTCATAATAAGGTACTCTTTTATGAATGATATCAATTGGTTGGTTAATCACAGGTAAAATACCAAATCCACCTCCTCCAAAGGTAACGGAGGTTCCAATACAGTAATGTAATCCATCTTGTTTCTTCTGAACCACATAGAAGTCTTCCATAGCAATTTTAGTAACAACCATTAATGGATCATAATCTTTTGTATTAATAAATTCACCGGTGAGTTTATTTTCCACAATGTTCTTTTCATGCTTCACAAACAATAATGGGAATCGATTACAATAGTGATCAATTGTAAATTCCATCAATTCTGTTAAATCATCTTTGAATTCTGGCACTGTTCTGAAAAATTCATTTGTTTCCAATTTTTCAGAATCATAGTTATCTAACAAGACTTTTCTTTCTTGCAAAAACCTTTTATAATGACAATCCATTATACCCCAATAGTTCATATCCAACTTGCATAGAGACATCGTTTGATTATGGGGGAACCTGAATGGCATGTATGGCCTATCATGATAGGAATCCATATCTGCTGGTGTAATGAGAAGTGGAACTATTTTCTGATCAAACTCATTGTAATCTTGTTTCTTTCGTTTATAATAGTGATAAACTGAGATCACCAATGGTATGGTTAACACCACCCCAACAGTCAGCTTGTTAGTAGCTAAATTCATTGACGGGAAAGATGGGTATAAGACGTTGTTGTTGTTTTATTATATTATATATGATATATTCATCTATTATAAATGATGGGTCGAGAGAGCCCAGTATTATGAGGGAACATTCTACTAATTATATACAGAGATAGAAATAGATAGAGAAAGTATCTTATCTTTTATCTCAAATAAGAAAATACCCGCTGATATTCGGCTTGCGGAAATTTTCGATTTCAGCTCTTATCGCATCGTCGCATGTTTTGTCCAAAATATACATAAAATCCACTGGTATTTCTAGATCAATCATCATCATTAATATATATATGTTTATTCGTGTTTATGTTTATATATTGTAGGTTTAAATCGCATCAATCTCTGCTAGAGACTTTAATTTAATTTTCAAAAGTTCTATATCTAAGTTCTTACCAATGAGAACCAATCTACTACTTTTCAAATTAAGCTCACTGATGTCTTGTACACCATCTAAAACTTCGTATGTCTTTCTCACACCTTGAATCACTTTATAATCCCCACTTCCAATGAAAATTAATCCCTTTGTTCTATGTATATCCATATGTTCTTTATGGTTACAACTTTGAGTATGATTTTCTTCTTCTTCTTCTTCTTCCTGTTCAAACTCTTCCCTCCAAAGTAAACGTTGTAGAAAATATTCAAACTTTCCAAATTCCTCAAGAGACTTCAATTTCCCGAAATTTAAAGTAATTGTTGTTACTCTAGGATCATGGAAATCTGTGGTTGGCTTTATTAGTGTTTCAATGTTTCTTCCTTCATATGCATGTAAGTCAAGAATTTTGCTTAGATTAATATCACCAAACTTGGTTTCATAAATCGGAGCTATTGAATTTATTGATCTCACTCTGTTTTTAATATTTTGTAATAGAGCATCATCTTGTTCAACTTTATCGATTTTATTCAGCAATATTGCATCAGCTAGAGCTATTTGTAAGTGTGCAATCGTTGTTCCATCAGCGGCTTTTTCGGGTCCGTCACTTTTACCTTCACTTTTACCTTCACCTTGGCCATGGCCATGACCATGGAAATGTCCTCCAAAATCATCTAGACTCTTCCCAATATTTTCAGCATCTAAAACAGTGATGACACCATCAATGAAAACGTTCGAGGATAATGCATCATCTAGCCAAAACATTGTTGCAATAGGTGCTGGGTCAGCCAATCCCGTGGTTTCTAATAAAATATGATCAAATCCTTTCCTTTTCTTGACTAATCTTTCTATTGCAGTAACACCATTGTCCTTGACGGTACAACATAAACATCCATTCCCTAGATCAAGCCACTCTTCGTAGGTATTATCCTTATCTTTAACGGTTAAAGATTTTTCAATATCTATGGAATCTCCAAATTCATTCAAAATAACAGCCAATTTTCTATCACCACGTTTAGCAATATGTTCCAATAATGTTGATTTTCCTGATCCGAGATATCCAGTTATAATGGTCACAGGAACTTTCTTTTCATTTTCTAGGTCAGTTGTTATTGACTCTTCTTCTTCTAATGTGCTTTTCTTTACTTCATCGCCTCTAACTTTTGTGAAAACTATTTCCTCAGATAGATCCTCTACAAGGTCTGGAATCATGAGTTCATCATTATCAGTCATCTTGTGGTAAAATGGTTTATTATTTAGGTGTAGTTGTAGTTTTGGTAATGGTTCTGTTTTTAGTTGTTTAGTAGTCTATCTAGTTAGTCTAGGAGTGAAAAATTCTATTTAGGTTGTCCAGGTTATATTTTTTTTTCTTCACATAAAGAAATAAAAATTGAAATAAAAAGATAAATAAATAAACAATTTAATAATTTAATAATAAACAATTATTTGATTGAATCATTTAAACAAGGACAACACTTTTATAAAATGTCACAAAAGCTTTCATATTTTATTGATTTACTATTGTTATTGCTGATAATATATTATCTTGCTATTTCTCCTTTTACAAAAGTTGAAGAATCGTTCAATGTGCATGCAACTCATGATATCATTTTTTACGGTTTAGATGACCTATCAGAATATGATCACAATGAATTTCCCGGTGCTGTGAAAAGAACATTTGTTGGAGCATTGTTATTAGCTGTTCCAATAAGGCCATTTGTATCAACTATTTCTACGGTTTTAAGGGACTATTTTCCAAAAGATTCTGTCTTTGCAATCACAAAATTGGGTTTTCAATTTCTTGTGAGATTGTTATTGGGGATTTTCAACTGGATCGGGCTTATTAAACTGAAGCATTCTGTTTCTTCTGCTTGCAGCAAATCATCTCGTAGTATTGGTTCTTGGTTTGGTATTCTTTTGTGTTCCCAATTCCACTTATTATACTACAGTACAAGAACCCTCCCCAATTTTCTAGCACTTCCTTTTGTCAATATTGCTCTTTCAAATATAATCCTTGGTGATGTACCACTTGGCTTGTTAATCTTATCCTTTTCAGGTATTGTGTTTAGGGTGGAAATTTTAATCTTCACAGCAATAATATTCTTTATTAGTCTGTACAACAGACAGGTGAAACTATATGAAGCCTCGATATACGGAGTCATTGGTGCTCTTTTTGGGGCTACAATCAGTTATACAACGGATTCTTATTTCTGGTCAACATCTACTTTACCCGAACTCGAGTCATTTATATTCAACGTTATACAGGGAAATTCCAGCAACTGGGGAATTGAACCTTTTCATGCATACTTCACAAACTATTTCAAAAAGCTTTTTATAATTCCTGTCATACCATTGTTGGCATTTCCTGGTATGTTCATAGACATGGTTAATTATAAAGTAAAGACAATTCAAACAATATCTGCTGCTTCACTGATATATATATTTGTCATGTCTTTGCTTCCTCATAAGGAATGGAGATTTATAGTATATTCAGTTCCAGGAATTTCTATATCAGCATCAACATTTATTTCCTATATTACAAAAAAGGGTGGCATTTTGAGTAAAGTTATGATATTAGGTATATTAGTGCTCTCATGCATAAACTTGATATTATCTTTATTCATGGGATATATTTCGAGCTTTAACTATCCTGGTGGTCAAGCAATGACATATTTGAACTTACAGTTATACTCTCAGGTCATAGATGATCCTTTCAGAGTCCCTATCACCGTACATTCTGATGTATTTACATGTATGACTGGCTTCACTTTGTACACACAACTTCTGGATAATGAAGACCTACAAATATTCTATGACAAAACTGAAGATAATAGTAAACTAACAAAAAATGATTATGAGCTATGGAACGAATTTACTTATGTGATTACAGAATTTGATATTGATGGTAAGGGGGGGGATATAGACCACTCTATAATGTTACCAGATCTAGAAAATTCAGTATGGGTGAAAACTGGCATGGTTGAATCATATTCCGGGATAAATAAAGCGGCGTTCATATCCCTGATTAAGGAGGTTTTAGAAAACTATCAAGCATTTTCTTATCAATTGATTTCGGCCTTAAAAACATCAAACTTCAAATACTTCACTTTCAAGTTGGGAAATGTCATATTAATGGAACCATCCATATACATATATGATAAGTTAATAAATGATAAAATGGAATTCTAACTAGTCTGTATAAAATTTACAAACAAAATTCCAGCTAAGTTCATTACAAAATATGTAAAGTATCATAATCTTCTGTATCTTGGTCCCTTAATAGCAAATAGCACTTTATTTTTGACCTTAAATAACATAAATCCAATTATGAAAAAAATCAAAACCAATGGGATAAGAGCCAAGTGTGTGGTGGATTTCTCACCTTCTTTTGCATCGGTAGGAATGTTCTCATTAGTCCCGGTAGGAGCAGCAGTTCCTAACCCTTTGTTGATATCATCAACCAAACTATCCAAAGATTCTCCACCAGATGTTGGAGTTTCATAATCAGTGCTAACAGAACTTTGCTCTTCAGCAGAAGTGGTATCGTCAATATCTTTTGTTAAATCTCTAGCAAAAACCTTACTGATGCTAACATCCACTTTAGGTCTACCAGTACTAGCATTTGTATCTGTATCTTCAATTAATTTGAAGGTATCAAATCCATCTAATAGTTGGCCAAACACAACATGAACACCATCTAAATGGCTTTGTTCTTTAGATGTCTATAATTTTTGTTAGTAATCTTTCCCAACAATAAAGAATGAATATTTTTTTAATAATACTTACTATAAAAAACTGAGATCCCCCAGTGTTTGGACCAGCATTAGCCATGCTCAATCTACCAGGTCTGTCATGCTTCAAAACAAAATTCTCATCAGGTAAAGAACCCGGCTCTTTACCAAATATTGAGTACCCCCCAGTACCATCATAGTTCACAAAATCTCCTCCCTGAATAACAAAATCTTTGATAACACGATGAAAAATAGATCCCAAAAATTTGTTTTCTGATAACTTAAAGAAGTTCTCTGCAGTTTTAGGAACAATATCACCATATAAACCTAAGGTAAGGTTGCCTAAATAGCTGTCTCCTTGCTGTATCTCAAATATAACTTTATGCGTCACAAATGGTTCTTCATCACTTGGCACAACAAGAGAATAGCAGCATCCGGCTAAAAAATATAAACCTATTAAACAATTATAGAATTTCATCCTTGAATCGTTGTGAATTAATTATCAAATTATATTCGTAAAAGTAAAAGTAAAAGTAAAAGTAAAAAAGAAAAGTAGAAGAAGCAAACATACCTTTAGATAAGAAAAACATACCTTTAGATAAGAAATATCAGAATAATCAAATCGCTCTCGCACTCAAACTTGTTTAATTTGAAAAAAAAAAATGGGGTCAACTGGGAATTGAACCCAGGGCCTCCTGCACCCAAAGCAGGAATCATACCACTAGACCATTAACCCTATTTTTTGTTATCATTTCGCAATTTTCCCTTATAGTGCGAAAACAAAAATCAATGTGACAATTCATTCTTTGACATTGGTATCTATCGGAGATTGGGTAGGAAATCTGAAAAATACCCAGCCAGCAGTGCCCCCAGATGAGTCATGTATCAGTCAGTGTACCAGACACTGACGATATTCAAATGGGTTAGCCAGTGGGCACTGTCCGGTGTAAGTAAAATATAGATGAAAGTACTTACTGTTGATAAAGAGCAGTTCGGGCTAAGTTAGTGATTAACAGA
>PPHW02000115.1:0-39223 GCA_003705225.2 Ambrosiozyma vanderkliftii
TAGAATCTGGACCAACAGTCAATGTGTCATTTTCTAATCTGACGATGGAACCACCACCCAAACCAATAGACTCGACATGGGGCATGGAGAAGTTCATCTTCACACCACCAACATAAGAGTAAGTAGCAGACTGTCTAGGGAATCCCGAAGGCTCTAGTTGACCCACATCTGTAGTTGTACCACCAACATCACAAACAATCACATTGTTACCCTTAACATCTGGGTCACCGGAACATAGAATAGCGGCACCTCTCATGGAATTCGTAGCACCAGAGGAAAATGTTCTAATCGGAGTTTCTAACGCTTCTTCTAGGGAAAGAACAGTACCATCATTCTGAGATAATAGTAAAGTACAGTTCAATCCAATCTTCTTTGTTGCCTGAAGAAAAGATTTCATGATCTTACGACCAAAATCTAGGATTGATGCATTCAGAATTGTTGCATTTTCCCTTTCAATATATCCCAGCCCAGAAATGCGATGAGAAAGTGAGACATTGATCTCAGGGACTTCTTCTAATATGATTTCCTTAGCTCTTAGCTCGTGCTTTGGATTCATACTAGCAAATGTACCTATAACAGCAACAGCACTAATACCGAGTTCCTTAATAGCTTCACAATGCTTTCTCAGCCCTGCTTCATCCAATGGTCTAATGTCCTTGGCATCTAATTGTGAACCACCATCAATAAAAGCACTGTATCCATGAATAACCTCTGCTAAATCTTCAGGGAAATCTCCAAATGGAGGGATACTTTTTCCAAATGGGCCTGAAAGTCTAAGAACTGCAACTTTCTCTAATCTGCTAGCATCACGTTCAATAACAGCATTGATGAAATGAGTCGTACCAATTGTCACGGTAGCAATTTCATCCTTTTGGATGTTGTTAGCAGGATCATTAAGAACGATTTCAATGGCATTTTCAATACCAACAGAAACATCAGGTGTAGTAACAGATTTATGCCATGCTAAGACACCTCTATCCTCCTCGTTCAATCTAGTTGGATCTAGCACCACCAAGTCTGAGTTTGTTCCTCCAACATCAACTCCAATCAGTAATCTTCTTTTGGTAGCTGGCATTTAGTGTGTATATGATAATTAAAGTAAGCAGTTTTACTAAATAGAAAGCAAAGAAGAACATGTTACAGGAGGTTTGAATATGTGGATATCAAATATAACTTATCCTCTCAACAATGGAAAGCAACTCTCCAACTATTGGTTGAATCATCTAACTGTTGCCCTTCCATACATACCAACTGTTATTGAAAAGTAGTGGAAACCAATAATATGATCATGTGAAGACACATACAAATATTTCCGATCTTAAACTCCTATCGATCGATTTCCGATTTTTGGTGGAGGTGGTCTGTCGATAACCAAATGTCCGCGATGCGGTTTCTGGTTTAATGTGTGTATGTGTGGGTGGGTGGGTAGTTAGTTAGGTGGTGGGTGGGTAGTTAGTTAGGTTACGATGACTGCAAAAAGCTTAATTCTACTGGGTACATTACATGGTGCATCTTAGTTACAATTAAATCTGAAGAGAGCTAAAAAGATGTTAGAATTAATAATCACTGTTCAAAAAAAGGATATATACCTGATATACAAAAGTTGTAATGCTCAAAGTAGAAAAATAATAAAGAAGTCAATTCGGAGTTTTTAGGGGATAAAACTAAGCTTTAATGCTAGTTTTGACCTCGATTTGTTCCAACTCATCACCAGTAGAGGATCTGTCATCCTGAGAACGAGGTAGAATTCCAAGCTCGTCACACTCATTATCAAAGTAACACCCGTAAACATCAATATCATCCCTCTCACCAACATCAATCTTAAAAACCACACAACTGATAAAGTAATAAACCAACACAGATATTAAAAACTGGAAAATAAATGAGCCATAAAAGAAATGGACTGCACCTGTACTAACGGAAATCGTAGGAGTAACTGTATGTATAAAACCAGGTAGACCAGGTGCAACACCACTGAAAAACGCAACAAATCCTCTGAAATTGATACCATGCCAATACCAGTAAACACTTTCGTTATCATTTTTATAACAATCGGTAACCTTCAACACTCTCTTTCTAACCAAGTAGAAGTCAGATATTAGAACACCAATTAATGGGGTAATAAAAACAGAGAAGGAAGACATCACAGTAAGGAACACAGATGTTGAGTTATAGAATAGCCATGGTTGAACTGGCCAAGCGAGGAGAAAAATTATAAATGACCCCCTTCTGATATTAATGTATCTGGGAAAGATAGAAGACAAATCCATACCACCAGAAATTCCATTACCAATACAATTAAGGGACAACTGAGCTAAAGTGAGTACACAACCAGCAAAGAACGCACCGGCTCTGGACTTCGAGTCGTAGTTATTATCCAACCAAAGCATACCAATAGCATTCGGCATCCAATAGAGTGTGCCATACTTTTCATATAGAGCACTTGCAGATAAAATACCCCAAAGAGGGACAATAAAACCAAGGATGTTCATACCGATCATAATACCAATATCAGAATAGAATGATCTTTTGGTGTATCTTGAGAAATCACCCTGATTTGCTATACCTGCAGTCATAGTTGAATACCAAATACTCAAAGCATGCACCCAAGTCCATCCAAGTTGACTTGAACTCATTTCTATTTTACTGTTCATTAATGTACCATAACCTCCATGGTTTTCATGAATAGCCCAGATCGATATTCCTAGACCACAGAAAAAGAGACCAACTGATCCAGCAGCTAGCATATATTCCAAATGTTCTGGACGCAACATTAAGATAGGAAAACTGATGGACAAGTAAATAACGAACCCGCAAAGTTCTTGACTTGTCATATTAACAGATTCAGGTAATGTATTTTCCCAGGTTAAATAAGATCTACTCCAGGAGCATATAATCATGTTGATACAAAGACCACCTAACCAGGCCTGTGAGGCAAACCAGACTGCAGATAGAATACTTCTTAGAAGAACACCAAACATTGAACCCCTAATTCCGAATGGCATTCTTTGGTAAATCGAGAAACCAATGTGGTATTGGGTAGCATATCCACTATTGAGAACAGAAGCGACAGACACGAAGAAATTACCTAGAACCACTATACCCATTGCCTGTCGACCATTTAACCCTAAGCCTAATAAAGTTGAACCAGCGGACCACACTGAAATACTCAAAGTTGAGACACCCCAATAACTAACATAACCTGTTATACCCCATAATCTTTTTCTTTTTGGAACAGGAAGCAAATCTTCGTTGGAAATATTACCTGAATTTTCTAGCTTTAAGAAGCCATCAATTTTCTTAAGGACTTCCATTATATGTGGTTTGAATATGTTGGCATGCCTTATTCATTTTTGCAACAATAATTTAAACAGATAATCATTTTAATGGGGAATAAAAGTAATAATATATATACTTTTTAAGGTCTTTGAATTTTTTGACCAAAATATCAACTAGATTAGGTTATCTCTAGATGCATTAAGGTAAGATGTATACCTAAGATGCCAGATCAGTTTATCTGTCACCTCCACCAAAGTCGACCGATTTGGAAACTAAAGGTGGGCACAATTTTTTTCCGATTACTATCTATCGCAATGATTCCTATCTTGGATGCTTAATCCATTCAATCGGATCTTAAATACTCTATTGATAATTCATCAACTTCCTCTTCTTTTCTGAATGATTTAGTATACCATCTTTATTTTTTAAACAGAAATTACTTGATGGTGGCAGGTAAAGAGAATAGAAAAGCAGCACATGCGCCGACTGCAAGACAAACTAGCTATTCCAGGCGTGGATGTACCAGTTGTAAGAAGTCACATTTGAAGTGTGATGAAGTCACACCAACATGTGGAAGATGCAAAAAGAGGAGCTACCCTTGTATTTATCAAAATAATGCAAATGGTATTAATCCTCCATATGCGGGGATGAAGACTATTCAATTACAGACTTCAACTCGTTCACCAGTTAACATGGGGGGTACAGAATTATATCCGATTGAGGCTACATCAGATCGACCATTGCCCGAATCACCATTAACTGTTCCGATGTCTAAAAAAGATTCAACTCATAATTTATCACATATAAACTTTGAATCTTTAAATGAAAGTAACAATGACCTACGCTCTTTTCAATCAGATGATATAGAATTATTAGACAATATTGAACAGAATAATCTGTTCTCTATAATACCCCCAAATGTGAAATATACACCAAACACAGAAGTATTCGATATTTGCTTTAAAGATAGCATTACTATTGATTTTATATCCATTTTTGAACAATATGATCCTCTTGGAAGATTTTCAGAGTCCAATTTAAAAGAACAGATACATTTGACCTCTCCTATCTTTTTAGATTTTGTATGGACATTGTCTAATAGAACTAGGTATTTTTTTAACTTTGCTCTATATTCAGATGAAATAAATGCAGATTTCACAGATATTTTAATCAGACTAACAAGAGAATACCCCATTCTGCAAAGCATAATGAATTATGACTGCTCATTGTTGATGAAACAAATCTACAGTGGAAATAATTATACTGAGAAATTTGATGCCTGGAATAAGTGGGTGAATATCCCTTCCTTTAGACAATGCCTAAATATACTAGAAGACCGTGTTAATAAATGCAATGATTTCTCCGAATATGTCGCTCTTACATTTTCGGTGTTAATTATACTTTGCGCAAATGCTATCGATGAGAGTTGGAAAACTCATTTTAAGGGAGTTTTTCAATTACTTCAAAAGGCCCGTATACTATCCATAGATGTGGATTTAGAAGATGGCCTCCAACTGGCCTCTCTCAAGCTATTAAATGTATGTTTATGTTGGTTTCATGGTGTCCAATATTTCTCTCAAATCGGTACAGATGGTGGTTGTGATATTATCAATCCTATAGACTTGACCACAGAATTGAAAAGGTTCCCAGGTACGGATTCGCTGGTAGTATTACATGAAACTGGAGTCACACTAATGTTTGGATATTCACTTAAAATGAGTATTCTTTCAAACAAATTGTTTAACTTTTTCAAAGAAATAAAAAAACAGGGGGATAATCTGTGTGGAAGTCATCTTATTCAATACTATTTATTGGAGAAAGATAAAAATTTAGATAATCAAATTAAGCTTTTTGGGTATCAGTTGCTAATTGAATTAGATAAATTAGATGATTCAGATACTGTCCACCAACCAACAGAGTCTATGGAGGTGAGAAGACAAATAACACTAGAACATATTGAAAAGATTCATAGAAGAAGTCTAAGATTATACATTTACTTCTTTTTCATTCAAGGTGAGGATAATGAATACGTTTTAAGAACAGTTAATGAGATTCTGAAATTATTTATCTGCATGCCCTATTACAGTACTGCCGGCGAGGTACTACACTGGTGTATATTCAACGTGTCTACTATTTGCTTGATACTTCATAAGGATAAGCTATACAATGAATTTATAGAGTTATGTAATGATATGATCAAGAATGGAATCTTTGTACTTGGAAAATCTATACTTCGGTTACAACATATTCAAAAAATCATAGAAACCAGAGAATACGAAAGCCTAGTTGATCCTCTCTATGATTCAATTGTCATTTGATTTATATTTAACTAAAATGCTTTGTATCTATATGAGATTGCGATAATTATGTCTATATTGAAAATAAAAATTATTATACATGTAGAATGAGTTAATTTACCACTTAAAGTCCTTGTATGTCCACTTTTCTGAAACCTTAGGCTTATATTTCTTCTTTTGCTTAATAGGTTTTCTAGTCTCAACTTTACCATCATGTTGAAGCTTCTGCATATGGTCATATAAAAGGTTACCTTCAGGTTTAAGTGTTCTCAAAGAATCATTCAATTCATGACTTAATTTGACCTCTAATTGACCCTCCAAAGGCTGGTGCTTGGTACCTAGTTTCTTTTTCTCTTTTTTCAATTTCAATTCTTCACTTTCCTGTTTAGATAATCTTTTTGATTTTTCTGAGCTCAAGTCTTCTGGGAGAGTTTCTAGTTCTTTGATTTTTAACTTGATTTCCTTTAATTCCTGTTCTAGTTTCACTCTTTCTTGATGTTTCTTTTGCTTGTTTCTTTGTGTTTTAGTCTTTTTCTTATTTGTAACAACAGGATTAACAGAGACTCTGAATTTGTCCTCGATATCACCACTTAATTCTTCTCCCTCTTCTTCCTTCTCTCCATCATCATTATCCTCATCATCATCATCATCACTATCATCAACTTCCTTTGCATCTAAAGTCTCCATTAAATAACGAATTTTTGTTTGGTGTTCTTCCAATGCCAACCTTTGATCGTCCTTGGTTTTTTCCTTGAAGTATTCTTTATTGATTAAACTTTTCCAGCTGTCGAAACTTGGATTATATGATTTTCCTTCATGTGGAATGGATTCAGTTTCTCTAACCTTTATTGGTGCCTCTTTCAATGTTGAAGGAATAATCTTAGCAGGAGTGTATGAATTTCCGCTAAACTTCTCCAACAGTTCTGGCAATTTTTCAACTTTGGTGCCGGGTTCTGGGGCATCCCCCCAGACATCGTAGGCCTTTGAAGTTATTATACCTTGACTTTCAACCAATGCTTGAGTTCTATCAACGCCTTGCACTCTACCTGCTAGTTTCATTAATTTATGTATTTCCTTCTTATTAACACCTTGAATCTTTCTTCTATTTCTATCAACATTTAATCCGGGAACCTTAGATCTAGCAGCCAAAATTTCAGTACTTTTCAGCACCTTAACGTTCTCTTTCTTTAACTTTTTGGTGATCTTCTCATCAACTTCATCATCAATGAAAAATAGATTATCGGAATCAACATTTTCCAATGCTTCACCGTGATGAATTAACTCTTCTCTTCTTTCTTCTAACCCTTGTTCTATATCATCAAGATCAATGTTTTTTCTCCAGGCCCTCTTGCCCTTTCTTGATGATTGTGACTTTGTAGCCGGTCTATCTATATTTGACATAATTGAATATCTAAGTATAGAATAAGTATAGAATAATAATAAATAAAAGAACCGTTCTAGAAGGAGGGAACTGATAATCATATATACTTTATTAATGATGTAGATTAACCTGAAAAATTACACAAAAAAAAAAAAAATTTTTTTTTTTTTGAAAAAAATATTTTGAAGGCTGTGCTTCAAAAATATTTTTTAAATCCCGTTGTCTGTCTGATAATGGCTATCGGGCTATATATAAGATCATGGTGGTAATGATCAGTTGTTCTAGTTTTGTTCTCATTTGATTTTAAATTGAACCATCTTCGGTATCTTGTTATAGGTATGAAAACATGGATGAATATCAGACTGCGGATTTGGAAGGGATATCAGATGATCAGTATCCCGATGACCCCAAAACAAAGTTATCCGTGACACCGATGATTAAACAAGAATATCCTTACAAACTTCACCACGAAAAGGAAAATGACTTCCAATTAATATACTTTGCCAAGGTATTTCAGGGATTATTATATGAGATTCAGTGGGAAATCATTGACATATGGTCTTGTTTGGTACCTGAAGAAGATTTGAAGCTGTCAATTTATCAGCTAATAGAAATATTGCAATATAATTCAAACTATGAATCAGAACCAAATATATGCGAAACGATGATGATCCAGTTTTTCCTTGATAAATCAGAATTATCAGAGACTACATTGATATTAGCCACCGGTATTGAATTTTCCTTGTATTCCATAATTGGACAGTATCTTGTCTTATATATTGACGAATTCAATATCACGATACCCAGACTGTATGTTAAAGATATGCATAGAATTGGATTCACTACAATGAGAATTATGAAGTCTGCATCACATTTGAGCATAACTGCCAGTATCCTAAAAACTATTATTGTGTTAGGGTACAGCAAATACTTTATGGAATTGGATGAGTTAAACATAACTGATGATGATGATATTGAATTCTTGGTCAAGTATCCCAAATTTATGAAGTACTTACATAAAATTACTATAGAAAGTAAATTGACTTCTTTGAATAGCTTCAAACCTTTATTTTACAAATTTTCCGATACCACATGTATTAAGGGGTCCAAACCACTGGTCAGTGTTAATGTGATTCTCAATGACACAGCCATTATGTCAAGTCTTCAACAATTTCCTGAGGATTTAAATGTGAAGCTAGAATTCAATATACTTCAAAAAAGAAGGATTGTGAAAAATAATACTAGTAAGTTATTGACGCTGTTTCACAAGCTGGTATATAGCAATTTTCATTCTCTGAAGTTCAATTGCGGTATATCTGTGTTTCCTGTCAAAGAATTTAATAAATTCACACAATTAAGAGAATTGGTTTTAAAAGGACAGTGGATAATAAACGGTGAATTGAAATTTTTACAGCTAGAATCCTTATATATAAGTCATGCCCAAGTCAATAAGTTTGGTGACCTTGGATGCAGAAGATTAATATGCCACAGGTGTCGTATAAGTTGTAAAAAATTACCATCAAATATCGGGTATTTAGAATTAGATGCTTGCCACATTGGAACCTTCATTATGCCACCTTATGTCCAAGATGTCAAAATATCTGTTGGAACAAGGTTCTATTTCCCTGATATAGAGGGTTTTCAAAGATTACGGTCGTTAAAATTACATGCCCGATTGCTGGATAATCGGCATATAACACTACCGGATTCCATTACTGACCTAGATATTGATATTAAAGATGCATGTACATTCAATTTACCTAAATACATTATCTCATTAAAGGAGAGATATAGAGTCAGAAGCATTTATCCACCTACATTAACTGATTTGGAATTAACTTTCCATATTGAAAATGCTATCGTGAAAATACCAGACAGTTTAATGTCTTTAACTCTGGCCATTTCTGAGAAGCTTTTAATATCTGTCCGTTTAGTAAATGCAAAGAACTTAAAATTACTTACTTTAAAGGGACAAGCTTTCTTTTTCAAGGTTTCTTCTGATGCATTAGGCTTCAAGACGGTATTGAATGAATTCAGTGGTAATCATGCGATGTCGTTGTCATCAGGCGGTAACTCCACAGATTTAATGGAAGTTAGGCCTGGCGCTAACCTGTGATAAATACATTTATTTTATTTAGTTCATTTCTTACTTTTTTTTTGTCTTTTCAGTTTTCGGTAAATTAAAGGTTTAATATTAAGTATCTATAGATTTTTGTTTTCTGTTCCTTTTATGTAGAGTAATAATAATAAGAAGCAAAAGAGGTATGCATAGTAGAAAGCAATACTATCTTTCTAAATTGATGGCATCACCAAATTTGGCGTACAATAGTTTCTTCAAACTTGAACTCTCATCATATAGCAGTTCAAGGGTGGCATTTGTTTTTTCAATCTTGGTATCCAATTCTTCGTTATCTTTTTCTAATCTGTCAACAATGTCACTCTGCTTAAGCAACACAAATGAATCTCCAAACTTATAGTTGAGCTTTTCATCTTCATCGATTAATTCTATTTCCAATGATAAATCATCAAGATATTCTTTCTCCTGTTTATATTTGTCGTTTTCTGCAACGTATCTATCAATTTTAGATATCACCTTTGAAAACTGATTGATTCTCTCTTGGTCTTGCATTGTGACATCGTGTGTATTTTGTTTTCCCTCCGGTAATAATTCCATTATTGTGCTAATTATGTATATATCTATGTATATATATCTATATTATGAAGTTTTTCTGAATTGTTTTTTTGGAATAGTGAGAATGTACTAGCTCATAATATATATAGATAGGATTACTCTAAAAAAGAAAGGTTTTCTTGACCAAGAGATGGGTTGGCAAAACACGATTTGCTTGACAAATTTAAAAAAACATGATCGACGTTGCGTGGAGTCGTCGATCGACTTATATAATCAGCGCGTCTTATGAATTCTACTTCACCTATATAAATATTTGATTTAACGTGTTGAATTATGCTATATGTGCTTTGATGATTTGATACGATGATCCAACATATTCAAATCCAAAGCTAACGATCATGAGTCAATCCAATACTACATTAGATACAACATATCAGGATTTGTTGAATGGTTTCTTAGTGAAGGACTTATTTCAGATTGTTCCAAAGAGACAATTTGAGAACATATTAAAAAAGGCCACTCATCAATCCAAGATAGATCCAATTGCTCTTGATGAGGTCTATCAATTAATAAGTGATCAGAAAGAGAAAACTTCATTGAGGAAAGTGAAGGCACATATTAATAAGTTATCTCTAATTGAAAATTATGATGCCAATGGGGACAGTGGCACGGCAGATCTTAATGATCATGAGTTGGAGAATTTAATCAATTCAATGTCGGCATTGAATGAATCTATTGAAGATGAAGTTGCCAACTTGGAAAAGGCATCAAAAGAGGAATTACAGTCAATCAAAGAACTAGTAGATTCAATGAATGATTTAAAGCGTGGATCCATTGCCTTTGATGGATCACTGGATGATTTACAAGAAGACTTGAAAAAGTTAGAGAAAGAACTAGCTCCATAAGAAAACTATAAATAAATAATTATTAATTACACATCAATGTAAGGGTCAATGTCAGGTACAGATTGTTCTTCATCATCAAGCAGATATTTATAGCTTTCAAACTTCCAATTCAATTCACAACTTAGATGTATCATATAGCGGGATCCACTCTCTTTGCCAATTGCACCTGTCAACTCCATGTCTCTCACATAAATCAATTTGGATATCCTTGAATGAAGTAATGCCATCGCACACATTGTACATGGTTCATGTGTAGTATATACATGATAATTGAGACATAGATAGTTGTTTTGGGAATTATCTACAATTCCACTGGTTTCAGACTTAACCCTTTCACGACGCTCAAGCTCATCTGTTGCGATGTCATTGATACATTGCATTATTGGATGGCAGATTGGATTTTCTGCTGTTCGATTGTCAACATGTAATGACTTTACCGTGTCTGTAGTGGGATCAACGAAGCACGTCACTATTGGAAGAGCTTTGTCTTGAATCTAAAATACGTTATTTGTTTTTGTAACAGAGTTAGTATATATATATATATATATTATATGGATTCATTGTTTTTTTTTTTGGCTCCCATAAACTAATAATACCGTTTGTTTTATTTTTATACATACATTATTTATTTCCTGTGAACGCTTGATAACAAGTTGAGTGTAATGTAGATTCCTCTCTTTATTGAACTCTTTGAAACTTTCATTCAGTTCTTGTACAAATGGATTTCCCTTCCACACCAAAGGCCAATATTTATTTGACCAATCAATATTTACTTCTTTATCCAATGGTTTGTTCATCGGTATTTCATGCTTTGTCAGCTCGAAAGGTTCATCGCCAAGGTGTTTGACTAGCAGTTCTTTCACAGTTGAATAATCCATTTCATCAAATGCACACACGACACATTGAATTACCCTGGTGTCTTTCCCAGTTATTTTCTTAAATCTTTTTATATGCTTCAGTTCATCTGTGGTATATGCAAGATCTTCCTTGATGCATTTCAGCAAAATTGGTGTAAGTGTAGGGTCGATAGAAGTTATCCAGAACAGTTTCAATAATGGTTGTGTTACTGATTCGATCGGCTGAATCTTTTGAAATTTATTGTAAAATATAAGGTTATCATAATCCAATTCCTCATTTCTATTGTTATCCTTCATGGCTTTTTTGATATTTGGTTCTATTACCCATTAGATATATCTGGAAACTTTTCCTTACATGATTAAACTGCACATATCAAAATTGATATAGTTGAAATACTTTATAACATTGATTTGTGGTACAAAAATTTAAACTACAGCCGCACACTAGTTAAAAAAGAAGTAAACAAATGTATGTATATAGATATCCTACAGATCAAGATCACATATACACATATGTATGTGATGTTCTAAAAGATATACTATTATTTCACATGAACATTGATGCTGAGAACGCTGCCAGACATCATATCAATATGATCACTCTTAGGTCGTACATCAGTCAGTGTTTAAATGGTGATATTCCACCATATAAAGACTACGCATCGGGGATGATCACATCTCAATTAGATGCCATCACAGATTCGATTTTGATTTCACAAATTCCAGACTCACAGCAGGTTCATGTTCCAAATTCTCTTATTAGATATGCTGAATTTTTACAAACGGACCATTGCAAGTTAATTGATAAATTAGTGGAACACCTTCGTATGCAAAAGTCTAACAATGTCTTGACTGAGGGATACTTAGATTCCTCCAGTCTTCGGAATGCATCATCAATTGCAAATAGCTTGGTTTGTCCAGGGATCAATTCAACTGTTCAGTTACTCAAGTCATTACCATTTAAAATTATCCATCTAATGCTAGGAACAGAAAGGTTTTTACACTTATTGATGAATTGCTCTGGATATACAAATGATGAGAGGTTCAAGCTTTGGGGAACCGTTCAAGTTAAGAAGTATATATCTGAAAGAAGGGATGACGCCATTTCGATAAGGAGTTTGTTATATCGAACATCTAAGAATCACTTTGATCCACTCCAGTCAACTTCAGTTAAAATATTAGGTTTGATATTCTGTGAAGATTATGAAAAGAAATCCATTCCAAAAGGGCTAAGAAAGCTAAAGCATGTGCTTTCAGATATGATTGATAAACATAAGATAAATCAGTTGAAATATCCATATATTTATGATTCTATTTGTCAGAAACCTTCACATAATTTATTGAAGAAGCTTAATCACTATGAGATGGCAACTTCCAAAAGGAAAGTCTTGAAATTTCTCATTACTGTCATTCAATTGGTTACCCCTGAAACATTGTTCGGGAAGAGAAATCTCACAGCAATATTGCCTATGATTTCAAGTATAGTTCTGTCTCAATCGTATGAACAATTTCGCCTTGATCAACTTATGAATGGTATTAAAATCAGTGATATTTCTTGGCTTATAAGGAAAGATACACGAAACAGCATTTCAGCCTACCAACATGCTGAATTGAAGCTCAAGAAGGTAATCAAATGGTATATTGGTTCATTTGTGTTTACTTTGGCTTCTGCATTTTTCTATGTAACTGAGATATCACAATCTTCTGAAGTGAAGTTTTATAGACATGATGTTTGGAGGTTTTTATCGACACCCTTTAAACATAAGTATCATAACATGTATTTAATGCCCCCATCTAAAGGTGCACATAACAAGCTTGGAAAGATCACGGAAAATGATGATTACATCGGATCGATCAGACTAGTTCCAAAACCTAATGATTTCAGACTAATTGCAATTCCTTACAAGGGTAAAAGAAATGAACCATTTGATCACCTACAATATATAAATAAGGAAGTAAGAGCTTTATCAAGGATATTAGCATATAAAAGAAATACAAACTCTTTGAATTCAGTAAATGACCTGAGTGTCAAGTTATGGGAATTTAAAAATGATCTACAAAGCCGGCATGGTTCACTTCCTACCATACATGCACTAAGATTTGATGTAAAAAATGCATACGATTCTATTCCTATAAATAAGGTTAAGGAGATAATAAATGAGTTATTCCTCGCTGACAATGATAGTTATTACTTGAGTGAAACAAGATGCAAATCTGGAGCTTTTTGGACAAGAAAGGTGCATGTTTCAAAACAGAAGCCCGAATCTTTTAAGATTGCAAAACCTACCAAACGTGCGTCCTCAGTGTCAGTGAAAGAGTTTAAAACTCTTAAAATCACAAAAGAGAAGCTAATTGAAATCGCAGATCAGCACATAAATCATACTGCCCTGTTTCATAACAACAAGACATACCATAGAAGAGATGGTCTGTTTCAAGGTTTTCCTTTATCAGGTACCTTTTGCAATATAGTTTATGATAAGTTCTTATCACAATTAGAAGCTCTTAGGAGAAATCCGGAAGATAAAAATGATACATCCATATTTAGACTTGCAGATGATTTTCTCATATTATCTACAAACCCAGAATTGATCACTCGTTATCAAAGGCTAATCTCCAGACCAGTTGTTGAATTTAACATCAATATCAATCGTCAGAAAACGTTGCGAGCTACCGGATCGATGCATTTCTTAGGATACAATTTAGATTTGACCAGCTTGTCGCTATATAAGCTATTGGATACGTATGATACTAGCTTGGTGCATGTTGTTTCATTTCGTGAATTAATTGATAGAGTTGCAAAATCATTTGAATATAGGCTACGTAATTATAGCATATTTAATCTGAAGTACAATGAAGCTAGTGTTGTTCAAACCAATGTCAATGATCTTGTACTGAGTGTTATCCTAAAATTTGTTAACAGTTATAAATTTGTTCGTCAGTATGACAAATGGAATCAACGACTGCTCCTTATGCTTCTTGATCAACTGCAGAAAATCATGAAAATAAAATTCCATGATGACCACCTTTTTATATGTGATGTACGTGATGTTTTTCTAAGAGGATTAGAGCAAAGAAATTTGATGCCTAAGAGTTGACTACTGCTGGTCCCACTCACTTTACTAAATAATACTTTTTTTTTCCATACCTAATATAATATAATAATGATTAATGTTAAACCTAGATATTCAATATCCGAAAAACTTAAATCTAACTGATTAAAAAAATAATAAGCAAAGGGTATCATTCCGTTCAGTTACCATTCTCTTACACAACACCAAAAGTACTCTTCAAATTCTTTTCATCCTGCAACTTTCTTTGTCTCTCAATCTCTTCAATACCACCACTCTTCTTTAACTTATCATGCCCGACAAACTCATCCAACTCCTCTTGGAAGGAATCAGAATTTAATAATTCCTTTTCCTTTTCCCTGACTTTTTCTGCCTTCAATATAGCTTCAACTCGGGATTCATGATCTGGTTTTAAGTTTCTGACTTCATCTAATAGCGCATTTTTCACATCATTGGCACTCAATGAAGGGTCTGGTAATGGTATATTAACAGACCCCTTGAGTTTAGATGCATTTGCCTTTTCCATCTCTTCACAGCACTTAACAATTAATTCATAAGTGTCATCAGCAGAATTCAGATCTTCCTCTAGTAATTGGATAATTGTCTCCTGTTCCTTGAAGAACTCTTGTTCTTCCAATATAGCAGTAAGCTCCGATTGCCATCTTGAATTCCAGTTTTTTCTTTCATTGGTCATATAATAGAGCAACTTCTTCATACCATTCTTTGCTGTCTCCATTTCCTTACCGACAAAAGAAATTTGTTTGGGTGATGGTCTACTTCCACGTTTACTCAAATCCAACTTCAACGCTTCAATGACATCCTGGAGATCATCTATCTTAGTGACGAGATTTTCACATTCAGAGCTCACCTTTGTTTTACAGTTCTCCATATATGGATCGCTTATAACACCTTGAGGGGATAGGCCAATATCTTGAAACTTCTGAACAAGTGAAACAGCATCATTAACGGATGCCGTGAGCTTTTTAGTTGTAGAACTTTGCTGCTGTCTCGCCTTAGCAAGCATCAAACGTAATGATTGTAATTCTCCTCTTGTAATTGTATTCTCCTTCGTTTTAACTGGTTCCTTGACTGTTATAGTATTTGTAGCCGAAGAGCTGGCAACATCCCCGATTTTTGCTATCTTACCGGATAAGCTTTCATGTATTTTAGATATTTCAGACTTAAGAGCATCCAATTGGGATTCTAAATGGGAAGAAGAAGAAGGAGATGCTGATGATTTATCACTATCTGGTTCGAATAAGGACAAAATGCTTCCTGACTGGATTTCATTAATATCTTCCAATTCGTATGCAACAGAGTTTTTATCTTCTTGTATGTATATTGGTGGATAAGTATCATTTTCGGGTGTGTAACCAAACTTTTGAGTAAAGATAACTCTTAGACTAGCCAGAGTTGTAGGTAATTTAATATTAATTTTCCTCACTCTATCAGCTTGTTTTAAAAAGACTTTAGATGTAATAGCATGGGAATTGGCAGGTATAATAGGTGTAACTGATATTGGAGGAACGCTTGAAAGGTTCGAAGAACTGGTCTCTGATTTGGGAGACATTAGCTGTTGATGCACTTCGGATTGTTTAATGTTTTTGGCAACTTCTTCTTGCAGTGGACTTCCAGGGGTGCCATTCTTAGATGGAGGTGTTGATGCACTAATTGGAGTTCCAGGTGTTTTTGGAGGAGGAGGAGTGAAGGTTGGAAGTTCCTCTGGCAAGGGTGTATTTGCAACATGCATTGATAATATCTTTGAAGTTTGATAAGCTGAGAATCTCTTGGAGCCTCTTCTCATCAGGGATTGATTGTTTTGTAACTTAGCGATTGGGTCCTTGTTTGATGGACTAGAGTTAACGCTTCCTGATGCAGATCCAGCAGCCATGGAGGGACTCGATGGCACTGTCTTGTCTTTGTTATTATCAGGTTGTTTTCTTGAATCAGTTAATCTTTGAGATTCCACTTGCTTATCTTTCAGTATTTTCATCAATTCCGAGACAATTTGACCAACCTTAGGGAGGAATAAATCAAGTGTTTTTTGAGAGGGTTCTAAAACTAACGATTCTTCAAGGACTCCTCTTAGCATTGTAGGAATGTCCTTTATATCTGAAACGTCAAGTCCCTGTGCTACATATGACTTCTTCAATGCCTTAAAATCATCACCAACTTTGACAAACTTGGAGGACACATCAGACACCGATGCTGATCTGCTTGCCCAAGCAGTGAGAGATTTTAATAGAGCCTTAGTAGAAGTTAGGAGTTGTGCAGTTGCCGAGGAGATCGTTGGAGTGTGCTGATACAATTGAATGTGAATAAGAAAAGTATCACAAGTAGTTTTGGTTAGTATTTATCAAAATCATGGGATAACAACAAAACAATAAATATAATAATAATAATAATAATAGTAATGACATACTGATCTTGATTTCTTCGATTGGGATGAAGAAGACATCCTCTTCCCACTATCGGGTGTGCTCTGTCCAGGTGTACTCTGTCCAGATGACATACTTGCAATTGATATTCTGTATATATATATATATGTGTATATAATATATATATCTGTTGTAATGAAAAGAAGGAGTTCATTAAAATAACAAATAATAATAAATAGTAAATAATACACAATTCTTCGTTCAATTGATTTCTGGTGAAAAGATGTTTACAAACAGATCACGTGATGTACACCGGTGCCATAAAATTTCTTTTCTTCCTTCCTTAACGCGTTATCTCTCTTATTTATACATAAATGGGATCAGGGTTTTACTTATACATATTTTAATTGTATATTTGTGTCTTTTGCTTTATTTCAAATCGTTCAAAAAATCCAGCAAAGAGAAGGTACCATATTATGAAATCATGCACGATCATTTCATCCCAGATTCTCAGAGTGATTCTGACTCTGATTCTGTAATAGATTGGGTTTACATTGAAAAATTACAGAAGGTATGTTCTTTTGTATTGCATTGAAGTTGTGTTCTGATGTGTTTTTTTTTTTTGATTTTTGAATAATAATATACTAACTGTGTTGACTTACTTTATTTTTTTGGTTGTTTGGTTTCTTTATTATAGAAAGGAAAAGAAGAAAGGTTACTTAGAAGACAAGAAGAACTTGTGCGGCAGTTGAAACCACTGACATTAGAGTTCTCCGATCTACCATCCCATAGCAGAAGAAGACGTGGATTTTATCAAAGGCATGTTTACACTACAGATCTAGCTGAATATTTGAACTTGGCAGATAGAAAACACCTTGAAGATCTATCGAAGAAGGGACTCTCGGATGATGACATATTATACATGCTAAATAGAAAATACATCAAGCTCCGAAGATTTTACGAGAAAAATGATATAAGAAAGCATAGATTCGGTAAGAAGGACTTTAACGTTTATTTGGCCGACTTCAAGAAATACCAGGGACATAGAAGAGGTGGTAAATCCTTTTATGAGATGGAGGAGGATAAAATTCAAGATAAAAAGGAAAGAAAGCAATATTCAAAGCTTATAAACCTCCGCATTGAAAACGTTTCATCAACAGATGAAAGTGAACCAGAGGAGGAAGAAGAAGAATTAGAACCAGCACAGGAGCCAGAACTAGAACTAGAAGTAGAAATAGAAGAACAAGTTGATGAAGAAAGTAAAACTAACGACGATGACTCTCCAGAAACACACATAACAGGCAGTCCAACTAATAACACAACAATTGAAAACGATGACGATTCTCAATTACTGATTAGTACCACTACAAGAAATAAACGGATAATAGACTCTAATAACCAAGCAACTGAACTTCCTGATACACTGTCACCTATTAGTCAGCCATTGAGTCCTTCCCATGATAATGATATCTTTCATATTCCAGATGAAGAGGAAATGAATGCATCTTCTCGAACTTCATCTATTTCACCTTCGAAAACCCCACAACAACCATTATCCTCTATTCATCCTCCAAATATCACAGCCTATCAACCAGATGAACCAACTGAACAATACATGCTATCAACTCCGGGCCCATCTATTTATGAATCACTTCGTTCTAGAAGAACTAGACGTCATAAATTTTCTCAAGATCATGTCTACATCACTGATACTGCTGTACATCTCGGTCTTGCATCAAGCTATGTCTTAAATGACATGTACGACAATGGAAGATCGTATCAACAAATTATGGATTATTTATCGGATATATATAAGGCTAAGAGAGGAGAAAGAGAAAGAAAAGAAATTGGGTATGGTCCCTTTGATAAGCCAACCTTCCTACGGTGCATCGAGGGTGAAACTAAACAAATTAATGAAGTAGAAGAGAGTCGTCACCATGAACACCCAGAAATTCAGGATAGTCAAACGAAAGATTTTGTTGAAAATGATGACTTTGACACCTCAGATGATGAATACATTTATGATGACGAGTTACCTAGCAGGATTGATCTTTCCGTTTATCAACAATCTTCTTCGGAGCCATCATTTGAGAAGAGTGGAAATACATACAAATCTACCATCAGCAACTATAAACCTTCTACAATGATCAGTAGTTCTTCTGATGAGGAAGGGGGTGATGAGGCTGAGGATAACCATACAAATTCAAAGGAAACATCAAATGAATTCGTCTTTAGAAATAGAAAATATAAGAAGAAGACTGCCCTAAACCATGTCTTACCTGCTTCCTTTTATAAAGTCTATGGAGACAGGAAAACTGCATCTTCCAGCAGTCACAAAAGGAATAGATCAGAAGAGCAGGAGTCAAGACCCGGGGTTGCAAGAAGAATTAAAAATCCAAAGTTCAAGAATAATAATGCTCAAGATCTCCAGGATTTTTTGGCAGCAGATGATGATGTCAGTGATCGTGAGCTCGATATCAATCCATATCATATTGATTCTACTATCGATAATAATAGTGATTTATTTACTAATAATCATATATACTTAGACAGTGAGAACGATAGTGGGTTGGAGTCCCAGGATCTTGATAAACTATCTGACACACCTTCTGCTGATGATAATTCTGATGTTGGTGGTGATGATAATAACATTGGTATTGATGATTATGATCTTTTTAGAAATAAACTCACTTCATATATGGATATGAATGGTGCCGCTGAAGAGGATAGACATACAGGTATTGATCATATGGTTTCCGGAGGAGGTAGAGGTACTTCAACAAAATCAGCTGTTCGATCAAACCATCCAAGGAAGTATAACAATAACTCCAATAAATCTAGAGGCAATAATTTTGGTACTAATGCTATTAGAAGGAAAAGAATCAATGCAACCCACTCCAGAACACAATCGAATTACAATATGGCAGGTGGGAGAGAAAGGTCAGGGGCTTCATACTCAAGCTCCAATTCTAACTCCAAACCGAAACAAGTTCAGCAAAGGCCATTTTTTCAACCAGATATAATATGGCTAGATGATGATGATGATGAGGACAGTTCAAACGGAGGTGGCCAAACGTTGACTGACTATATTCCTGGTAATGGTTCCACCCTTCAATCTCACTCTGCTGCTAAGAAAACACATGATAGAAAAAGTAGTTCACCGAGGGCAAACATAACACAAATTAGCATCAACAAGACCTCCATGACTTCAAACAACAATACAGCATCCCAACACTCAACTTCAAAGGCAAATGGTATTACCAATCAGCAGAAAGAAAATAAGAGTGGCAGATTTATTCAGGGAAATTCGAATTTTGAAAAACTATTTTACACTGGTAGAGGAAAGATGGTGGGAACAATTCAACTTGAAGGAAGTGAAACAATGTCTCCATCATTTGTGTCACCAAATGAAGATACTGGCCCTAATTCTGCACCTGAAAATGTTGTAATCAGAAAACCATTATCCTCTCTCAATGGTTATGAAAAAACTATTTCAAAACTGGAAAGGAATGCTCTCTCTAACAAAACCATAGATGTTATTTCCATCGATGACTTTAAGGACATTCCACTAAAATCAAATTCATTTGTTTATTCAAAACTATTTAAGGAATGTATTTCTGAGGATGGGGAGTATTTCAAAGAGGGAGAAATAATGTTTGAGTTTTCATCGGTTACATTTACAATCACAAATTCCAATTTGGATGAATCCTCAAAATTAATTAATACATTACTTAATACTATTGTCAGTACCTTCAGAGCATCCGGACCATTGGATTCCAATGCTCAAAGCCAATTGAGAAAATGTTACATCAGATTGGTTCAACTTCTTTGGAATTTAAACGTGATGAATGTTTCACAGTTGAAGATCATTGGTAAACTTTTATTCAATGCATGTACTTCTTTAATTGACTCCATCACTAGCTATAGACAAATGATTTTCCATTTTCCTTATTGGTTGCTTTTGGTCGACTTCAGTCACAAATTGCTTAGAAGGGATTCTGATATCATTGCAACCCGGTATGAGCATGTCACAAATTTACTTGAGAGACTAGTCATTGTTGCTTGTTGCAGTTTATCCACTGATCACTTTTACAACTGTTTAAAGGGTCCAGATGGTGTAACTTCTACCTATCATATGGAATCTATGTGTATTTTCCTCTCATTAGCTGCCAATCCATGGATGCAGGTTCCATCGTTGGCTAGAATGTATCACTTGAAACTGGCAAACATCACAGGGTTTCTCTATTTTTTACATTCTAGAACTCCTGTTGTTCAGGACTGGGAGTATTTTGTTCAAGAATCAGAAATGTTGATTAAATTAAAAGATCCACAAAGATGGAAGTTATTGTTTACTACAATTAGGAGAATTATTTATGATCTAAACTGGCCACTTGAAGAACAACTACTATTGAAACTTTATAGAATGTTAAGTCACCAAAGGTTCGAAAATGTTGGCTCTGCAAGATCCAACACATTATTATATTCATCATTACCTGTTCCCTCTGTGTTTACTAATACAGAAGGTTGTTTGGATATGTATCTGAAATTGTTAGTTTTGTTTGTTTCTAAGTATATGGATCTTGCTAAAGAGGACAGTATGGTGGAGAAATTAAACCCTGTTGGAGATATTAGAACGTGTACAGTTGGGTTGTTAAGAAATAGGGCCAGTTTATTATTGGTTATGGTTATGTTGTTTAAAAAAGATTTCAATCAACAATTCAGGGACATTTTCAAAGTTTTAAATGCATTTAAAACTTTGGAATCATTTAAAAGCATACTGGAGTTAATGAATGTTTTAACAAAGACATATGTCAAGGAGCTCAATAAATTTCCTGTTGGTATAATCAGAGGTTGTCTTCCAATCATTATAAGTGCAATTAACGATTCAATTTTAAACCTGAATTCCCTGTATTCTTCATTATCTGCATTTATTGGCGGTATCTGTGATTATTTTTCATCTGAAGAATTGAATAAATATAAGTTAGAGCAATTTATAGACATCACAGTGATATCATTAAGACTCAAAAATGGCGATCGTGGTTCAAAAATAGCATATTCACCTGAAAAGTTACTAGACACCCTTCAAAAGTTGCTACATAATGTTCCTGTAGAGGTTGCTAACACCCTTTCTAATAAGTTGAAGAACGATTTAATATTACAACTAAAATCAGTGATTGCATCCCCAGTTAGAAATGAGGCTTTAAAGATTATGTGTTTTTCATTATGGATTGAGATATCAGCTATACTCAAGACTCCAATTGATGCATTGATACATTTAGAGTGGACATATTTTGGCACACCAGAGTTACGAAGTAGATATGAATTGCTATTTTTCTCCAAACTGCTAGAATTTTACCAAGATATTGACTTCAAATCACATTTACATATGCTATTAGACCTACTATTGAGAAATCTGCCTATTCTTATCAACCCATATCTGTTCAAGTACTTTTCAAGTTTATGCAAATTGTCTCAAATGAGAGAGTTGCTTATGTTTCGAAATGGTGCTAATGTATCAGATATCACAGAATACGAGTTTCGCAAGAGCAAACATCAAGTTAGCATTAAAATCTTGGCCAAATTGATCGTCAATATCAAGAATCCTTCATTGATGAAATTAAAGAATTCCTCTAAGGAGATGTCTGTCTCTCTGCTTAATAGTTTTATTAATTCTATGGATGCTGAATATTGGAAGCAAAAGGATCTAAATGTGAGTTATATCGAATACAAAGAATATGCAAGCAAGATTATCCGATATATTCACAGTGTTGCTGAACAAGTTGCCGAAAAACTTCCTTCATACCAGAGCTTGAAGAGAGATTTGGATATCACCGATGAGATGCTGATTTCATTAAGCGAAAGAGTGGAATCTATCACTACAATTACAGATTTGATCGTGTTGCTAAGTTCAGAGTATGTTAATGCTTTCTCCAATGCTAGTATGAGTAAATTTGAAACAGAGGTAATTGAGCTTATTTCAAATCCACAAAATAATTTCAGTGATGATCTAGAACTCACGACTCTATATCCTGTTATCATGATTCTTGCATTTCATTTGGAAGATATGGTCCATAAGGGATCACCATCTAGGCCAGCAGATGTTGCAATTCATGTGAGAAACTGGTCGACCGTATTGTTGAAGTTAATTAAATTGAAATCGTTTTTAAACAAGTCTGATATCTGGTATGTAATCAGAATGCTGACTCTGAATTATAATATCACTGAAAAGGACTATATTGATGAGACATTATGTTCTATCAATAAGGAGATCATTACGATATTAAGCTACTCCTTTATTGGCTTTGAGGATCAGATAAAATTCATTCAATCAATCCCAATTCTTTCTATTTCTAACTACAATAACGATATGAATATCAGAATCAAATCAATGTCCAGTTATGAAGTCGATATCCAGCTAAAAAAACTATTCAGTGATAATGCTGAAAGACTGAACAGAAGATTTAACAGCGGCTACTTAGAGGATTGTATTATTCCATATCAACCACCATTCGGCTTGAATGAGCTGTATAGAAAATGCACACAAGTTCAAGGAGAGTCTTACTGTGCCGAAGATGAAGAACCCATTTCCCAATATCTTGAATTAAGGATTTTGTGATTCCAGAATGAACATTTAACCCCCCTCCCCCATATAATTTGCATACTTTTTTTTCTATTTATTTATTTTTGTATACTACTATTTTTTGTGTATTTTTACATTTCATTCAATCACTCATATATTTGCATTATTTTAACTATTAATATCATATACCAATATATATATTAACAGTACAAAGTTTAATTATATTACAGGAAAATTATTTAAAAAAAAAGATAAGTGAAAGGAAGATATGGACAGGGTGATTCGTAGGTATAAATATGTGCGTGCATGCGTGTGTGTGGGGGTAATATTAACTTAAACCTTGGTTGGACCAAAGTATTCTAAGTAAATATTCTCCACATTGTTTTTGGTTAACTCCTCCTTGACAAAATCCATATATTCAACAGGACCCAGGACATAAGCATCATAAGAGTTATCTATGGAGGCAAAATCTGATGGAACCAATTTGTGGTCTTTTTCTGAAAAGTATTCCTTCACAGAAAATTGCTTAGGGTACTTGTCCTTCAATAATTGTAACAATGATTCAAATGGAGCAGTTTTGACTGTTTTATTGGAGTAGAAGAATTCAACAGTCTTACCATCCTTTAACGCAGATTCGATAATTGAGATTAAAGGAGTGATACCAATACCACCTGCAAAGACAGCAAGCTTATCATTTTTGGTATCCTCATGGTAAACAAATTTTCCGACAGGAGCAGAACATCTAATTGTGTCTCCAACCTTCAATTTTTCATTGACAAAAGGTGACACAATACCTCCTTCGATTTCTCTGACTGAGATTCTGAAAGTGTTATCATCGTGCAATATATCAGAGATTGAGTATTCACGGGAGTGTTCGGCTTCTTGACCTGGAATTGACCATCTGATACCCAAGTATTGACCTGGAGTGAATGGTTTCAAGGTGGTACCGTCAGCTGGGGATATATACACTGAAGTGACGTTATCGCATTCCTTAGCTAATTTCACAACCGTAAAATCTTTGAAATCCTTCCATTGCATTTTAGAGTAGTAGTCATATTCAGCATTGATTAGCAATTGAGCCAAGTTACCGTATGCCTTACTGAAAACTTGATAAAACTTTTCATCTAGGATATCACCAAACACCTTATCGAACGCATACGTCAAGCATTTTTCAACAACCTTGTATTGCTCAGGTTGGATATCCAAACCACAATGCTTCACCACAATTTGATTGACGAATGGAACAATAGGTTCCAAGTTGTCTAAGTGTGTTAGATAAGCATATAGAGAGAAGGCTAACACCTTTGGTTGTCTCTTTGTGTATTGATTCGTCATATTGAAGAATGGTTTAACACTTGGGTAGTTTTCAAACATATGATTGTACATGGTGGAGGTGATAGTGACACCATTCTCCTTGACTGCAGGACTTAATGATTTCAGAAAGCTAACTTCAGCAGCAGTTAATGGAATGACTTTGTATAGTTGAGGGGCGGACATGGTTTTAGTTTATTTATTTATGATTTAGTAGTTTTGACTATTGTAAGATATACAGGAGTTAGCCAAATGTACTAAAAGATTGTTTAACGGGGGGAGACGGGCAAGTATTTATATCCAAAAACATCATGGTAAATATCAAATTAGGAAAAAATAAACGGGACCCATACTACAACGAAACTAAATTGACTCGTAACAGAGAAGTGAGGTGATTCTAAGATGTGTAAAGACCCGAAATGTGGTATTAAACAATAAAAAATAACAACTAGCTTGCAATGTTGGTTACTTAGTAGACCAAAATTAACGTTTCATTCATTTTAACTATTACAGTCATTGTATTGGCCAATAATATCAGAAAGAATGTCATCAAGCAAATTGGGAGAAAAAAACTTTATTAAGGCATCATGCATCTCATCTCCCTCTCATCTCTACACTAACATACTTTTATAAGTACTCTCTCCATACTTTTTGTAGTTGCTATTCGAAAAACAATGTGATGTATCCTACAGATAGTAGTAAGCTGTCTATATACTATGCATAGATATATACTCCACCTTTATTAAACATCACAACTTCAAACTCAATGCTCATCGACTAGAGCTGGTGCTCATCGTACAATTTACAAGTAGAATAAGGTGGAATCTCGGACATTGCAGCGAACCTGCATACAGGCGGAGAATAATTCTGCATCTCTCAGCACTGCCAAGGTATTATTGCGTTCAAAATCGGCGAGTAAAACTGGCTCAGGGTGCTCATTTGTGTTATTTATTATATAAATAGCCTATATCATATGGTTACAAATACTGTTGCTTACTGATGTTAGTAATCCAAATTACATACATATGGGAATAACACGTTACAATCGTTTAAATTCATTTATACATAAAGGAAAAAATTGTTTAGAAAAGAACAGGGATGGGCTAGCTCTCAGTATATGTTACACTGGCTCTTTCCAAGCACCGTTTCCCCAAGAACTAACCATAGTGGAGTTAATCTTTCTTGTAAATAATTGATCAAAGTACAAATTAAAATCCTGTTTACCTCTCCCAATTTTCTCCGTTACATCGACCTCCTCAAATGGTTTCCAAACAGATGAATATGTCCAACGATCTTCTTCTGTCAATGGCTGAAGAACCACCCGGTGACCGGCAGTTACATCATCGTTATAAGAATGATCACAGTCCTGAACTTTAATTGGATGAATGAAGTGATAATTGAGCCTTTCACTGTACTTCTTTTGACAGTCGTCAATTGTTAAATTGATCGCAAGCACAGAAACTACTTTTATTAGATCCCTGAAACTAGGGCCAGTTCCAATAAACCCGGTAGGAGTGCCTTGCAATAGATCATTTAAACTTCCCAAATTTGATGGGAATAACTTTGCCAAGCTGCTTTCATAAATAAATGTTTTTCTTCCTCGATCATATGTGAAATCCGCTATATCAAAATGCAACCCTAGATGTTTGTTCGGATCAGTGGAATCCTCCTCCTTGTCGTATGTAAATAGATCGGTAGTTGCATATCCTTCGAAAGTCAGACCATTCTTCATCTTAAACATTAATTTATTAACGAAACATAGCTGGAATTTGACAATTTCAAATTCCCCCAACTTTGTACTTTCACCATTAACTTTCAAATCTGAATTATCAATTGGAGAACTGCAAGAAAAAGTGATTGGAATGTTTTCAAATGTATCATTCAATAGTAATACATTTGGTATCTTAATGTCAATGGCCAAAGAAATGGCCCTGTAAGGGGACCCCAATGTCACAGATGATGATCTTCTACGACCTACTCTCAAAACAGACTTGGTGATTCTTTCAGTCGTTGAGTCTATATCAACTGGGACCAAGCTTCCTAGGCTAGAATTAAATGCCAGTTTCTGTAGTTTCCTCTTGAAACATTTGCAGTTTGATTCGGTGTTCATTATTGCAAAGACATCCTTCATCCCACAATCCAAATCTGCGACATTCAGCGGAACAAATTGAAGATTGTACATATATCTTGAAAATTCCTTTCCATACTCTACATCACTGATATAATATTTTTCATTGTCGAAAAAAATGAAATCAATGGGCACAGCAACAGTTGATTGGCTGCCATCAGTGTTGGTGATAGTAAAATACAAAATGTATTCAACATCAACATATCCACATGTTCTCTGGATTTTACCAACACCCTTGGATGAAGATGGAAGTTTGTTAACAAATGTGTCAGGAAAGCGTATTTGGAATGGAAATTTTAAGGTATTGTCACCTTCTGATATAGGTCTCCCATTGATATCACCTTTTTGCTCAAACATTATTTGTTTATCAAATGAATCCAGTGTTCGTGTTCTTCTGTAACTTTGACTTACACTGAGTACACGTATGGTTGTTGTTAGTTCACCTTTCAAGGTTATCACAATTGATGTTATCGAACTGGCAGACGATATATCCTTCAAATTAAGATGACCCTTAATAATTGGAAATCGGGAAGAATAGAATAGATCTTTAGTAGGGTAGAGAAGTTCAACTGTCGTCATGCTTATATTATATAATGACTAGTAATGATATTAGTATTCTGTAACAGGCATATTATCCAACAATTGCATGAATTAGTCGAAAGTGGATCTAGGGTAGTTATTATATCTAAATTGAATGGATGTATAAGTACCATATAAGGATTAGATCCGAGACAAGGATATTGGAGACAGGGTTTGAACTGGGCAACAATTGGCTGGTTGGAGGGGGGATGCTAAAAATAGTCAGGGTGTTTCAGGGGAGATCTGCGTATTGTGGGGTGGTGCACACCCTATGTTTATTTTTTTTCAACGTCACCATTACATGATCAAATTGATTTTCCTCCGGCGTACGATCAGTTATCTGAATTCCGAATCTGAATCCGATACAACTACATATGATGATCAATATAAAGATGATTCAGAACCCAAATTGTTTGATGTCAAAATCTTCTAAATTGTGAAATTGCATTCCATTTTGATTATTTTCACCTATCAACTCATTGACTTTCTCTTTCCCAATAACTTTTACATTTTCTTCATCAGGAACCCAGATAAGATAACCTCCAGCCCTATGACCACTGATAAATCCAGAAACAGAATCTTCAAAAATTAGGCATTCTTCAGGTTTAATTTCTTCTAAAACTTCAGTCTTTCGTCTTTTATTTATAGTGTCTAGACCTAACCACCAAATAAATGGCTGTGGCTTACCTTTTCCAACAATGGTTGGATTGTCCCCCGTGATAATGTTTCCATCAAAGAGATTGAATACTTGTTGTAAATGGGAGGTCTTTAAATGGAATTTTGAACTATTAGACGAAGTGCAAACACAGATAGGGACATTATTGTTATATAAATATGTGATCAGCTTCTCAACACCAGGTAATAGATGCACTGTTGGCCAATACTTATTCTGCAGCGCAGACACAAGTTTGTAGAGTTCTTCGCCCGTGGTTTCATTTTTCAACCCATATGAATCAACAACCACCTGTGATGCAAGAGGCCCAGGTAAACCTTGAATCTTTGACTTGACATCCCATGTCAAACCCTGTTTGATATTGAACTTTTCTTTCAGTATACTAGAAGTAACTTCGGTGTAGATGGCCTCGGAATCAATTAACAAGCCATCCATGTCAAATAAACACGCCTTAAATCTCCTGTTTGGTATAATAAATGTCATCTTTGATATGTGATTATTGTTTAAGTGTTATATATGACTGGGTTTGTTGCATGAAGTCAGAGGTATAATCTGTAAACAATTGAAAAAGGATTGATCAAAGGACTATTATAAAACTAACGACTGGAAATTAGACCAGCAAAAATATGCGGAGTAAAAGGCACGTGATAATTTTGGTTACTACCAAATAGTTAAACTTCATATCCGTTGTAATTTCTAATATATTTCTTAGTTGTATTTCCATTGACTACCTGAACTATTTCAAACCATGGGTTGTCAGAATCGGATATTTGATGATATGGGAAAAAATAGGGAAAAGGTAAAACTTTCATGTTTATTATGTTCCTTTCGGGAATTTTCTCAAATTAAAACAAAAGAGGGATATTCGAAGTTTTGATCTTAATTATACACACCCTTTCTTCTTAGAGTCCGAACTAGATAGATAGATATATATATATATAAACAAAAACGTACCAAATAGATATCACTTAGTGATATATTCCTAATGTCTAAACAATACGAGGATAATTCAACAGATTCTGAAGCTGGAGGACAGGAGATTCCAAATGACACAGCTGAATTAAGTGAATCATGCTTTATAACTAACAAGAAAACAGATCCACTGGAAATACAAAAAATACAAGAATTACATGACCAAGAAGAAGAAAGGAATGAATCAATATCTGAATCAACATCTTCTCTGGATGATAGTTCTGTTGCTATTTTAAGCAACCCTCTAAACTCTCCAGAAGAGGGATCAGTGGAAATTAAAGTAAGATCATCACTTAATAGACGTACAGATGCCAGATTGAATGAACGAGAAATCACAATGCCAAACTCAAGCCATGCAATGGAAGAAGAAATTCCATCATCTATATCATTTAATGAGCATGAATTACCCGCTATCAATGACCTATCAGTAGATAAATCAGTCATATTAAAGCCAGAACTGTCAAATTCAACTTCGGCAAATGAAGATAAAACTACAGAGCCAGAACCAGAACCAGAACCAGAACCAGAACCAGAACCAGAACCAGAACCAGAACCAGATTCATACTCACATTCCGATTCAGATTCAGATTCAGGTTCAATTAATCCAGGAATTCAAGAATCTAATGCATCTAATATCGAGAGAAATTTAGAAAAATCATCTTCTTCTTCCCTTAAAACAGCAAAACATGATCTTACAGCATCAGATTCAACCGATTCCCATAGTCAAATAAAAGAAGATATTGTAGATGTAGGAGATACCGCCCTTTCAGAAATTCCACAACAAAATACTGAAGATAGTGGATGGTCAGGGGGTAAACAAATGATAGAAGAATATGGCCATATATCACCTGAAATTGGAAACAAGGATAGTTACAAAGAATCAACTAGAGAGCAAGAACTAGACAGCATTTATGGAAATCAGAATAGAGATGTTTCAAATGCTCGAACTGTTATCCATTTCCCTTGTTATACAACAGTGACACCAAGTAGCACCGATAATTTATCAGTTACTGCCATGATAAGTAAGAAAGGATCCACTTCAAGAGTGTGGAGATATGGTGATGTTGATGCTACAGAAAGATCAGAAGATATTAAACATTCAGGAATAAACTCAAAATTACAACTAGGAGATAGATGTTCTCTGTACGATTATACTGCAAGTTATTCCAAGATGGAATCACGCAGGCATCGATCTGTTTCCTTTAAAGAAAGTCCCAATACTATTAGTGAAGATATTGAAGTTGATAGTGGTAAACAGAAGAAAAATAGCAGTACATTGTATGTTATTATAGGTGGTTGCTTAAGTGTCATTTTCCTTTATTGTTTGTTATTCACTTTGAATAAGACGTATTACAAAACTTCAATTCCATCGGCAGGTGCTTTATATTCATACATGGATGATCTCAATTCTACTCAAAGGGTTCATATTTTCAAAAAGTTAAAAATAATGTACGGCAAAGAATTTGCTGAAATGGACGATGATAATCCAGTCTCAATAGATTATACTTTGTTGCCTAATAATTACCAGGAAATCAATCCAGAATATTTAGGTGACTATGAGTTACATCAACTACTGCTGCTAAATTTTACAGTAGTCGAAAGAGAACCTTTTTATGGTATTTCCTATGCTCCAAATGGTGTCATTGAACCAATTTGCGGTGTCAATCAAAGAGACGTTCTTTTAGACATCGCACAGTTATCCACTATAACATCTAGAATTCGTACTTACGGCACACAATGTCAACAAGCTGAATTTATTTTAAATGCTATCAAGGAGCTAAATCTCAATATTTCTGTGGCTTTTGGAATCTGGATCGGCTTTGATGATGATATTAATTCTACCCAACTAAAGGAATTAAAAAAATTGTTGAAAATGTACCCTAGAAAATATTTTGACTCTATTTATGTTGGAAATGAGGTTTTATTCAGGGGTGACAAAACAGGAGACGAGCTAGCTGATTACATAAAAGAGATAAAGAAATATGTTGAAGATATTGGTTTCAAAGGGTTACCCGTTGGTACTTCTGATATTGGATCTCAGATATCTAAAAGTGTTCTCTCGGTTTCTGATTTTATAGGTGTTAATATCCATCCATTTTTTAATGGAATTCCAGTGGATTTATCTGTTGATTGGATTTTAGATTATTTGGAGTCACAAATTATACCAAAACGAGATTCTGCTAACAAAAATTGCAAAATTGTGATCTCTGAAGTTGGCTGGCCATCAGAAGGTGGTTCTTATTTAGATGCGGTAGCAAGTCCGGAGGCATTCCAAGCATTTATGGATGCGTGGATATGCAAAATGAAAGATAGTGATTACAAATGGTTTTACTTTGAGGCATACGATGAGCCATGGAAGAAGATCTGGAATGAAAAAGACAACAGTTGGGAAACAAACTGGGGGTTCTTTACTTCTGATAGAAACATGAAAAGAACGTCTCTGTTCCCCCCAATTTGTAATTAATGCTATTTGATTTTGTTGAAACGTTTTGCTAAGTATACACATATATGTGATGAGCAAAACTGATGTTGTATACCGAATTAGATAACATAATTGCCTTTTACTCTTCTTAGTAGTTTACATTACTATGAGACACATAGACCATATCCATAAAATCGTAGTTCATGTTATTTTTATTAATTTTTGAACTAAATTGAAGTAAAACCATGTTCCCGGAAGGTTAAGTAGTCTTCACTTTAGGTTCAATGAATACTTGGTAGATTTTGTAGTTAGTCCACAAGAAAAATAATGCAAAGCAACCAAAGGAAATAACAACATTTCCAATAACCCACAGGTCAGGTAAACTTTCTGGTGGATCCAAAAAGCAATCAACTAGGTGTAGTCCTGCTGCTGCAAGGTACGTCAAGATGATGACCAACTTCCAGAAAATACTACGAGGTAACACAGTAGTTGCCAAGTCTCTTGGAGAGATTGGAATACCTAACAAGCTGACATATTTTCTGATCCAGGATAAATTACCCATTAACCAGTTAGACATTATACTAATGACAAAGTACTGTAAGCTTAAACCATCTCTTTTGATCAAAGGCCACATCGAGAACAATGATATATTAGAGATCCAGCAAACCATTGAAATAACATCTGGATCAACTTCATTTAGTAATAAGTTGATCGGCATCAATGGTAGCAAAATGGACTTTTCGTGCACTTGGAATGAAAATAAATAAAATGATAATGATGTTGATATTAAGCACCATGTTAGCAGGTGCTTTTTAGGTTTGAAAAAAATGGCCAAACATGAAGGCAGCATACCAACTAATGTCAGCACTAAAGATAGGAACTTCAATTGTTCAGTACTGAATATCTCTCTGTACTTGATAATAATATTTGTGGCACACCAAAAGTTGGCAACTTTATCCTCAAATAAACCTCTGTTGAATGGAAAAACACGGGCTACTATTTGATTTAACTGAGCCAATCCGCCATAATAAACAAAAGGTCCAACAAGTAAACCAAACGTGGCGATAGTGGTTATACCAATTATAGCCAACTTGAATAAATGGAAATTTTTTGGAAATGGCCAAACGCATAGGCTCAAGATATAGAAAAAGATAACTGGAGAGTAATACAACGCCATTTGCTTAAATCCCAACGAAAGGACAAAGAAAAAGCATGCCAAAATCAAGTGGTCATTTAACAAATTTACAATGGATAACAATGCTAAACCTAACATAACAGAATTGTATTGAAAGTGGCCATGGTCGATAATGATTAAACTTGGTTGAAATAGTATGGCTGCAGCTATTATTGTTTGGTTGATTGATGGTGCATGGTTATAGTGACGACCCATCCATTTAGTGTACATCATTATAGCAGGAATGTACACGACCAATTCGGAAACGATTGCTGTAGTTCTCATGAATGTTTTCAAGTCTATATCCTCGATACCCCTGGAAGAATCCAATGCAAACCAGGAATTGTCTATGAATGATCCGATGTAACCCAATATATATGAGTGGAATGCAGTAAGAGGAGGATAATCCAAACCCCAGTACTGTAAATCATAAAAATACCATTCTGTGATAGGGAGATTTATAGTTATTTCTAGCCAATGTCTTTGAGCTTCGAAATCACCAAACATTGGAGGGGTATGTTCACCTGAATATCCTCCTAACCCAGTGGCACATCTCACTATCACAGCAAAGAGTATTATGATGTATCTAGCGACCCATTGGTTCTGAGCCTTTCTAAAAGGTATAAGGAAATCATTCAGCGGAGAACTCTTAAACAAATTGACAAATGGCTCTTTGACACTGGACGACATGGTTATCTATTGGTAGAAGCCTTATATGTCTTCAATTGTCAATGGTTAGTTCCTAAAAGGTCATCCATGTTATTGTTTTTGAACTGTGAAAAAAATAGGTGTTCAGAAACACACGGCGCGTTTCTTGGTTTAATATTCTGTGATGGTTCATATTATTCGTTGGTTTACTTAGATATATAAATAATATATATATATATATAAATTAAAATAAGAGTATGAATTATTTCTTCTTGGTGTATTGTTCCAATCTTTCACCTTTTTCACCAATAATTTCCTTGATGGCCTTAATGATATCACCATGAACAGTGGATGTTGCGGCAATGACACCTTGAGAGTTTAGTGTTCTTCCATAACCGAAATCTAAACCATTTCCGTATATATCTGTCACCTTACCACCACTTTCATGCACCAATAAGTAGCCAGCAGCATGATCCCAGATTTTCTCTCTGTAATTCACATCGATTGGTAATCTTAAGTAGATTTCAGCATCTCCCTTGGAAACAGCACAGTATTTAACTTGAGAATCCAAGTTAACTGATGGCTGAACAATTCCAAGCTTTTGCTTAATCAAACCCTGTAAACCATGTGCTGAGTGGCCCTTTTCAACACCTTCAACAACTCTGACTTGTGAAAGACTGAATTCATTCTTAACGTGAATCTTGTTGGTTTTGTTCAAGGGATATGCAACAGGTTCATGCAAGTCCTGGAAATATGATCCATGACCCTTAATGGCAGTAAATAAGCCACCCCTTTTTGCTGTCTTGTCATTGTTTTTGCTCAAGTCGTGAGGTAAGTTAGGACATCCAACGACACCAACTTTAACTTCACCATCCACAATAAGGGCCAAACAAACAGCGTATTGGTCACCTCTTAAGAAACCCTTTGTACCATCAATTGGATCTAAAGCCCATATTCTACCCACTTTACCTCCCTGGGAGTTTCCCTTGTCAATAATGTCACATAATTCATCACCATTGACAATAGCACCCAAATCTTTGGAATGGGCAGAATCAGCTTCTTGAATAGTGTTGACATGTCCAAAGATCAAATGCTTAATACCCTTCTCCTTGATTAAGGCAGAATCCTCTTCACCAACAACCTCATCTGTTGGGAAGTTCCTCAAAATAGAGTTGATGACAATGGCTTGTGCTCCAAAGTCACCAATTGTAACAGGAGATTTATCTTCTTTGCTTATACCTTTTTGCAAGTGTTCATCACTGATCTTCTGTGTTAGAATGGAGGCCCTATGCACAGCCAATTGGGCAATATAGGCCTCTCTTAGATAAGGAATAGTTTCACTCATAGTTCTTCTTAGCATATATATGTATATTTATGTATTTGATTGGTATCTATTACTATATTTTCCCTCTCCTTCTCTGTCTCTTCTTCTTTTACACGGAGAGGATCTTCAAATTTTGTTAATTAAATTTTTCAACGATGGCCTCCCCAGAACAACACACAGCCTTGTTTCTGGGTGTCGGGTATTAGTTTCTGCTTTATTATATGCCTTTATGCTTTATATTATTAATTTATTATTAGTATTAGACAGTAGTTATGATATTAATGTATATAGTAGTAATAGTTCATAATCGAATGTTTTTTTGTTTTGTTTAAAAAACCGAAAACTAGTCTATATAAATATGAAATTAAAATTACAAAAAGTTTCCCAGTTATCTTTTAATCAAAGAAATCATCGTCATCGTCATCGTCTTCATCTTTATCATCACCCTTACTTCTGATACTCTTTTTATTAAATCTATTTCTTCTAGCATCTTCTAGGTCATCATCCAAGTCTTGATTTTCAAGCAATCTATCGTCTTTGTCGTGCAATGCACCCACCTTAACCAACATTTTTTCAAAGTCAATCAATTTAGTTTGATTACCAGCCAATAACGTCAATGTCACATATTGTTTAACGACATTTGTGTTATGGTACACTAGAATAGTCGGAAGATTCCCCTCCGGATAATTTTCAACGGCTCTGGACCCTTGGATCTCAACAAACTTGATATCTTTGAATTTTCTAGCAGCTTGATTGGCAACCTCGTTAATGACCCTTGATTGTAAGTTATTTCCTGACATAATTAACACCACAAATGAATCATTTGAGGCCTTAGTCACTTCACCTTCATACTCTGGTTTGTTTATGTGATACAAATCACCAAATTTATAACTTTTCTGTTTCTCTTGTTGAACGTTCTTGATCTCGTTCATTCTTTTATTCTTGTAACTTTCCAAAAACTCGTCATCCTCTAGTCCTTCCAATTCTTCCAATTCATCAATGTCCAACCCTTCTAATCTGTTCTCGTGCTGTCTTTGAATCGCATCGGATAATGCTTCCTCTAATGCTTCAGTTGGATCGGGTTCCTTTTCTGGAATTATACCATGTGATCTCAATATATCATTCCATTCTGTGTCTTCGGTTGGGTCCACTTGCACTTGAACCTTTGGATCAACTCCTGGAGGTAAACACATTCTGATAATCTGATAATCTAATAGGTTGTGTGATTGTGTAAATATAAGGTATTATTTATTATATACAGTGCTTCTATATATATATATTATAAGCTTATATAACTAACATGAAAAATGTTGTTCTTCTTTTTGCCCGGTGGATGGATGGACACAAGTTTTTTTTGCACTGCCTCTAAAAGGATGGAATATTATTTTACCCTATTTTATAATTGTACGTGCCGTTATTTATATACCTGTACATGAATTTATAGAATAGAATATAATAAATAAATAATGATATTAAAAGTAAAAATTAAAAAAGTAAATTAAAATGGTAGTGGAGTTGTTTTATGAATATTTATCAAGATGGCAGGAATGGAAGAGGGAGGACATTTATGCCTTCCTGTCTAATCGCTAGACAAAGCAAGTAATGCATCTACACAATTACCAATATTGTTAAAGTATTCAGAGGATTCACTACCATCATCACCATCAGTAAAATTATTGACATCATGGGAATTTAGCACATCTTTGATCAATTCCTGGTCCAAGTTGGGGAACATATTGATCAACACCTTAAAATTCTCTTCATTTTGCTGCTTCCGTTTGTTAAAGTTTTCGTTCTCCTTTAAAGATAGTTGTTTAATTTGCTTGAGTTCCTCCTTATATGATAACTGGGATCCATGATCCTCATTGTTAGGGTGCTGTTGTTGTGGGGATGGAGATGCAAACAAGTTACTGAATGATTGTTTCATCAATTCAGCTGACTTAGTCAACACTTGAGATGGAGACTCGGTAGATGAAGAGCCAATCAATTCAGTGATTTTCTTAGGAATAGGAGACAATAAATCTTGTCCCTGTTGCTGTTGCTGTTGTAGTAAATGTGCCTCTCTAAGTTTCTTCTTTTCCTCAATCTCCTTTTCAAAATTCTCCTTTGATATAGCAAATTTTGAATCAAACTCATCCTTGTCAATAGTCAACTGCTCAAATGACAAGTCAATAATAAAGTTCACAGCAATCTGTAACGTACTGACATAATATGATGTTTCTCCAATGAGGAAATCCTCATTTCTGAACCGTTCAATGTACATCAAATTTGAGAACAAAAATTTTGGTTTAGCTTGCAGCAAAACAAATATCAACATTGGTACAAATGAGTCAGCATTCTCTTCAATCTTCAACCGTTTCTGTTGTTGTCTGATCAGACCAAATATTATCTTACAGCAGTTCAGTATACAAATGATCTTATCTCTTGGAGACTTATAGCTATTGATTTTATTGATTTCGTTAGATGATAATTTAATAAAGTTTGATTCAATTGTCAAATCTTTAATTGGAATATCCAAATGTTCCAATTGGACAAACGAATATAATCTTAAATTCTCATTGTATTTTCTATCCTTTATTAAGTCATCCCTATGTTGCTGTGATAATCTTGCCTTAGGAACCACTGGAGAAAATATCAGTCCGTATGTTCTAGTCATAACTAGTTTCTCAATGCCCTCCTTACAGTTATTCAAATCATCCTCTTCGGTGAGTGTATTAAATGGAGAATACAGCAGCAATTTATGGAACAAAAAGTCCTCAAAGTCCTTGATTAATTTCATTTGTTCATCAACGGACCAATTTTTCTGGTTGAATTGACTTAAAAATGATCTCAAATATTTATGGATTGGTTCACATTGTCGAGACTTGAACATTCTGAGAAACTTTTGAAAGTCAAATGCAATTTGCTTCTGTGTAGCAGGGGTGGATTTAGGGGGGTTCGGAATGTTTGAAGTGATGGAATGTGATTTCTTCAAAGGTTGTTGGCCATGAGGTTGTTGTTGTTGCTGTACTTGCTTCTGCTCATTTTCTTGTTCATTAGAACCAGTAGGAACAGGAAGCGGAACAAGTGAACCCAATTCTTCTGTTTTTTCGGTGGATGCTGATAGGAGCAGTGCAGCTTGTGGTTTTGCTGATGTTGTCTTTGCAACATGGTTGGCTATTATTTTCTCTTCCTTCTGTGTAGTGGTACTAGTGGACTCTGAAACTGGATTAATATTTAATTGAAATTCATTATCGATTGACTGTTGTTCCAATGGTCCCGTGACCTCATCATCTTCATCCACTTCTACAGACTCAATATATTCTTCTTGCTTCTTTTCAATGAATTCTTCATCCTCATCGTCGTCTTCGTCTTCGTCATCGTCATCATCTTCTTCTTCTTCAGCCCCACTTGAATCAGAGGTATCTTCATTTAAAAATCCATCATTATTGTCATAAGTCATAGCACTGATTAACTCCTTTGCATGGCCCTTTTTGGATCCGGCAGTATCTGAGGTTCCCAGGATAGAGTTCAATGTAGGTATATTATTGCTATTCTGGGAGTGGGAGTGGGAGTGGGAGTGTTTATGAGATAATAATGAAACCTTACCGGCTGATTTTATAGATGTGGAAGTGGATGCAGCGGACTCTGTTGTCTTTGCGGTCGTTGGGGTTTCAAGTTTCTCAAGGTAGTTAATCAAATTTGCAGAGTTGAAATTGTTAGATGGACCAGCAGCACCAGCAGCACCTTCCGTAGTTTCTGGATCTTTAATTTCGGCATTCATTACCGTGCTGGTGTTATGATTGATGTTATTACTGACTGGAGTAATTGTACTAGTGGTCTCAGACAAACCAACGGTGGGTTGCACTGATGTGATTGTAGGCAATATGAATCCGGAACTAGTTGTAGTACTTGTCGTACTGGTCGTCGGTTGTGATGGCTTTTGGAATTTCTTGTTAAACGACATAATGTATGGACAGGATATTTATATGTATAGAAATTTAGATAGGTAGATAGATAGATAGATAGATAGATAGATAGATGAGTATGTATATGTATGTATGTGGGTGTATGTTTGTGTATTTGTATGCTGTTTATTGCTCTAATCCATGTTGTCTCCGTTGTTTATATAATGTGTTTGTTTGTTCTGTTTTTTAATGGCTTTATCGTAAGTCCAATTTCAACGATAACAGCGTTTTTTTGCTTTTTTTTTTTGTTTCTTAACAAATTTTCTGTTTTGGCTCTGTTAAGAGAGCGGTGCTTGGAGGTTCAACTTTAATTTTTTGTTTTTTGGCGATATACTATCAGACATGATTGATTGTCTACATACTTACTGTTATGATTTACTAAGAAATAGCTAAACATATATGGTTGTATAATGTGGGTGAATTTAACTTGTTTGTTGTGTGTTTGTGTGTGTGTCTGTGTGTGTGTAAGTCTCTGTGCACATATATAGAGTAGCAATTATTATCTAACTATTTAATAGTCTTCTGATCAATAACCCATCTAGATCTAATTCAGAGTTAATTTACTTAATTAGGAAATCTAACCTGAAATATTTATATCCAACAGGTTACATACTCCTATGTTCGTTTCATTATTTCGTTGTTACTGGTTGGATTACATAGAAAAATGG
>PPHW02000116.1:0-24434 GCA_003705225.2 Ambrosiozyma vanderkliftii
CGAAGAGGTAGGGTGAGCGAGCAACGTTGCTGGACAATGTGGGATGAGATGGATGGGATACGGTTCACGGGGGAATGAGTCCAGGAAGGCATTGTGGGGGGGGGGGGACACTCCCCATCCCGGCATTACCTCGCTCTGCCTCTCTCGTCTCTCCGGCAAACCTTTTCTGGGGCTGTTACTGCTTGGTGCCCGTTAGTGAAAATTATGGGGAGGGGAGGGGAGAGGGAGGAAGAGAAGAGGATATTAATTGGTTGTATTGATATGATATGATATGATAATGATATTGATGTTGATGGTTGTTATGAAGGTGATATGTTTATTAAAAAGGACAACTAATAGTCAAATAGACCAAATGACCAAATAGCAATTGTAAAAATTTAAAGTAAACAATAGAGACAGAGAGACAAATAGACAGATAGACAGATAGACAGAGTTAGAGACAGATGACTTTTTTCGCTGGCTGGCTGAATAAAGGCTGGCTGGCTAAAGGTGATTGCCTGCTTATTTTATTTATTATTTAGTATTTTGGTATAATATTATAATATTATAATATAATAAAACACAAGTAGTTTCCCCTTTCCCAGATTTTCCTCTTCTTATATATATCGTCTTTCCTTTTTCTTTCTTTCTTTCTTTCTCCTTCTTCATTCCTATCAACATTTCATTCCTGTTAATTAGTTATCAATTCTTTTTTGTTCACATCGTTTCTTTCATTTGTCATATCAACAAACCTTGAAAAAGACAAAACAAAATACAACACAACACAATACAACAAAAAAAAAGAGGAAGTAAAAAATTAAAACATATATAAGATGTCTACAGTTGAAGACCATTCATCATTACATAAACTGAGAAAGGAGTCTGAAATCCTCTCCAATGCCAACAAGGTTCTTGTGGCTAACAGAGGTGAAATCCCAATCAGAATTTTTAGATCAGCCCATGAATTGTCCATGCAAACAGTGGCTATCTACTCCTACGAGGATAGATTATCCATGCACAGATTAAAGGCTGATGAAGCCTACGTCATTGGTCACAGAGGTCAATTCTCACCAGTTCAGGCTTATTTGCAAAGTGATGAAATCATCAAGATTGCCCTTGAACATGATGTGTCAATGATCCACCCTGGTTATGGTTTCTTGTCTGAAAACTCTGAATTTGCTAGAAAGGTTGAAGAATCTGGTATGATTTGGGTCGGTCCTCCTCACACCGTTATCGATTCCGTTGGTGATAAGGTGTCCGCTAGAAACTTGGCAAACTCCTGTAACGTTCCTGTCGTTCCTGGTACAGATGGTCCAATTGAAGAAATCTCTCAAGCTGAAGATTTTGTTGAAAAATACGGTTACCCAGTTATTATTAAGGCTGCCTACGGTGGTGGTGGTAGAGGTATGAGAGTTGTCAGAGAAGGTGATGACTTGCAAGATGCCTTTGAAAGAGCATCCTCAGAGGCTAAAACCGCATTTGGTAATGGTACTGTGTTTATGGAGAGATTTTTAGATAAGCCAAAGCACATTGAAGTTCAATTGTTGGCTGATAACTACGGTAATGTTATTCACTTGTTTGAAAGAGATTGTTCTGTTCAAAGAAGACATCAAAAGGTTGTCGAAATTGCCCCAGCTAAAACCCTTCCTGTTGCCGTCAGAGATGCCATCTTGACCGATGCCGTGACGTTGGCTAAAACCGCTAACTACAGAAACGCCGGTACTGCTGAATTCTTGGTTGATAACCAAAATAGACACTACTTTATTGAAATCAACCCAAGAATTCAAGTTGAACATACCATCACTGAAGAAATCACCGGTGTTGATATAGTTGCTGCTCAAATCCAAATTGCCGCTGGTGCATCATTGGAACAATTAGGCTTACTACAAGATAAAATCACCACTAGAGGCTTTGCCATCCAATGTAGAATCACCACCGAAGACCCTACCAAGAATTTCCAACCAGATACAGGTAAAATTGAAGTTTATAGATCCTCTGGTGGTAACGGTGTCAGATTAGACGGTGGTAACGGTTTCGCCGGTGCCATCATTTCCCCTCATTATGATTCCATGTTGGTTAAGTGCTCCACTTCTGGTTCCAACTATGAAATTGCTAGAAGAAAGATGATTAGATCTCTAGTTGAATTCAGAATTAGAGGTGTCAAGACTAACATTCCTTTCTTGTTGGCTTTGTTGACCCACCCTGTCTTTATCAGCGGTGATTGTTGGACTACATTTATCGATGATACCCCTGAATTGTTTGAAATGGTTTCATCAAAGAACAGAGCTCAAAAGTTGTTGGCCTATTTAGGTGACCTTTGCGTTAACGGTTCCTCCATTAAGGGTCAATTAGGTGTTCCAAAGTTACATACTGAAGCTGCCATCCCAGAATTGCTTGACCCAAAGACTGGCTTACCTGTCGATGTGTACAAGCAACCTCCAGCTGGTTGGAGACAGTTCTTGTTGAAGCATGGTCCTGAAGAATTCGCCAAGCAAGTTAGAAACTTCCAAGGTTGTCTTGTCATGGATACCACTTGGAGAGATGCCCATCAATCTCTATTAGCTACAAGAGTTAGAACCCTTGATTTGCTGAACATTGCTCCAACTACTGCTCACGCATTTGCTGGTGCCTTTGCCCTAGAATGTTGGGGTGGTGCCACTTTTGATGTTGCCATGAGATTCTTACACGAAGACCCATGGGATAGATTAAGAAAGATGAGAGCTGCTGTTCCTAACATTCCATTCCAAATGTTGCTAAGAGGTGCTAACGGTGTTGCTTACTCTTCTCTTCCAGATAATGCCATTGACCACTTTACCAAGCAAGCTAAGGATAACGGTGTTGATATCTTTAGAGTCTTTGATGCATTGAATGATTTAGAACAATTGAAGGTTGGTGTTGACGCCGTTAAGAAGGCTGGTGGTGTTGTTGAGGCTACTGTTTGTTACTCTGGTGATATGTTAAAGCCAGGTAAGAAGTACAACCTGGAATACTACTTGGAAACCGTTGACAAGATTGTCGAAATGGGTACTCACTTTTTGGGTATCAAGGATATGGCTGGTACCTTAAAGCCTGCTGCTGCTAAGATTTTAATTGGTGCTATCAGAGAAAGATACCCACAATTGCCAATTCACGTTCACACCCACGATTCCGCTGGTACTGGTGTCACTACTTATGTTGCCTGTGCTAATGCTGGTGCCGATATTGTTGACTGTGCTGTTAACTCTATGTCTGGTTTAACTTCTCAACCATCCTTGAGTGCCTTTTTGGCTGCATTAGATGGTGATGCCGGTTTAAGTGAAGATTCTGCTAGAATTCTTGACTCCTACTGGGCTGAAATGAGATTACTATACTCCTGTTTCGAAGCTGATTTGAAGGGTCCTGATCCAGAAGTTTACAAGCATGAAATTCCAGGTGGTCAATTGACTAACTTGTTATTCCAAGCCCAACAAGTTGGTTTAGGTGAACAATGGTTAGAGACAAAGAAGGCTTATGAAGCTGCTAACATGTTATTAGGAGATATTGTTAAAGTTACTCCAACATCCAAGGTTGTCGGTGATTTGGCTCAATTTATGGTTTCCAACAAGTTGACCAGTGAAGATGTCGAAAGATTGGCATCTGAATTGGACTTCCCAGATTCTGTTTTAGATTTCTTTGAAGGTTTAATGGGTACTCCATATGGTGGCTTCCCAGAGCCATTGAGAACCAACGTTATCACTGGTAAGAGAAGAAAGTTAACTAAGAGACCAGGTTTAGAATTGGAACCATTTGACTTGCATGCTATCAAGGAGGATTTAGTTTCAAGATTCGGTCCTAGTATCTCTGAATGTGACATTGCCTCATACAACATGTATCCAAAGGTTTACGAAACTTTCAAGAAGATTCAAGAAAAGTATGGCGATTTATCCGTTTTGCCAACCAGATTCTTCTTAGCTCCACCTAAGTTACAAGAAGAAGTTGATGTTGAAATTGAACTAGGTAAGACCTTGATCATCAAGGTTATGGCCATTGGTGACCTATCTCAAAGTACCGGTACTAGAGAAGTTTACTTTGAATTGAATGGTGAAATGAGAAAGGTTACTGTTGAAGATAAGACTGCTGCCGTTGAAACCGTCACAAGACCAAAGGCTGATGCTCACAATCCAAATGAGGTTGGTGCTCCAATGGCTGGTGTCATTGTTGAAGTTAGAGTTCATTCTGGTGTTGAAGTTAAGAAGGGTGACCCATTGGCTGTTTTGTCTGCTATGAAGATGGAAATGGTTATCAGTGCTCCAGTTAGCGGTAGAGTTGGTGATGTCATTGTTAAGGATAACGATTCTGTCGATGCTGGTGACTTGTTGGTTAAGATTGTCAAGGAAGAAACTGAAGCTTGATTGGGTCTATTTATTTTATTTTTCTATATATATATATCATTCTATCAAATAGGTATTTATTATCATTCATTCATTGTTTTTTTTTTTCCATACATACTCATATGTTTGTTAGTTTACTATACAATTCACCATCGTTTTGTTTCTTTCTTTTTATATTTTTGTCTTTACTTCTGCTTTTTATTTTTCTTTTACCCCTACTTTATTGTTTATAACATCTTTTTGTTTTCACGAATACTTCTTTTATTTGATTATTATACTATTGTCAACTTTTAAATATATATCATTTGGTTTTCTTTATATCTTAAAAGAAATCCCTGCGTAAGGAAAGAATAATCACCAAACCAGGACTGAATTGCAAAACAAACTTGTCAAGTATTATTAATATTGCAATTGCAATTGCAATTGAAATTGAATGATCCACATCATCAATTATAACTTGATAGAAAAACAACAAAGTTTTCAAAGTTTTTTTGTTATTTTTTTTTTAATTTTTATTGTTAATGCTTTCTCCAATTCTTTGATTCTTCTAATAAGCTTTGATATTGTCCATTCAATGTATCGTATTCAACTAATTTAGATTTCAATTGCTCCACCAAATCCGATGGTCCATTCCAATGGATCTCATCATCATCATTACCACCATCATTTCCATCATCATCGACGTAATGCTCTGATGGAGAAGAAGAAGAAGAAGAAGTTGATATTAAGTCATAGACATGTTTGTTCTGTGATATTAACTTGATCCAGAATTCGAGTAGCTCATTAGATGAGTTTATTGTTGTTTGGAAAGTTGACAATTGTGATCTGACATGCTTTAATGATGCCGATGTCTCTGTGATTGTATTTGTCAATTGAGTCAAGTTTTCTAATTCTAGCATCAATTGTTTGTCCGCATCTGAAACTTCACTGAATTCTGATTCTGATTCTGGTTGGGGTTCAGTATCCATTTGCATACTTATTGGTTGTTTCTGTTTCTTCTGTTGTGATTGAGCGATATTTGTTTCTTCAGATATAATGTCATTAATATATATATTGAAGAAGAAGAATAAGAAGAAGAATAGGTATAAATACCACAATGGAGAAGATACGCTTTGACGCGTTTGAAGTCGTGCGCCACACAATCAATCAATTTTTTTTAAAACCAAAAAAAAACTTCACATTTTTTTCCCAAACGTCACAGATAAAACTGCTTAAACTTACTGATGAAGGGAAGGAGGAGGGGAGGTACCAGATGTATAGTTGACTCTCCAAGAGAGGATTTGATAAAAGTTCATATAGATAATATATACACACGTTGACCAAATTACAATATGACCGAACAAGACGAGACGCTAATATTGAACGATCAGCCTGAACAAGACGAGCTCGATTATGATTTCAGAATCATCCTGATACAGCAGAAGTTTAACGATGACAATGGAAACAACAACAAGGAATTAACTGTTGAAGCATCACAGATGAGTGAAAGAATATTAAGTGGGATAACCAGTTTCACTGCTATCAACTCCTTCTTTGATATGTTTGACAGTGAAATAGCGTACCCAAACGAGGGACACATTAAGTATGAGTTGGGATCCGATGGTGTCATTCTCATTGTGGTGGAAACTGAACCATTAAAAGATACAGTGTTGTCATTCATCGATAATTACCTGGAAACAGCAGTTAAGAAGAGTATATCTGATGAAAATGAAGATGATGAGTATGGGAATTCAGGAAGGCTTAAGAAGCAAAAGAAATAAGTTACATTCTCTTGCTTTCCCCAATCTCTATCTCTCTCTCTGAAACTATTTCAATGTATTATTAGTATCCTCTTTTTGTTCATCCCATAACCCATGTTTGTTGCTTTCATGGTTTCATGTTGTTTTTCTATCAATCTCCCTTTTCTTCATTCTACTTGCTTTCTCTGTCTTCGGCATTTCATTCATTCATTCATTCATAGTTAGTTTTAGTTTGAACATTCTCCTCTCCCTTATTCCTTCTGTGTTTTATTTTTTTTTGACTTTTCCTTTTCTCTATTATAAAATCTACTCTTTCATGATCTCTTAATTCTTATTGTATTACACTATATATCCATCATATACATACATATATGTATATATATGTATATCACAGATTGTAGGTGCTTTCTCCACAGCACAGCCACGTTTTCTCACCTATTTTTTTCTCTCTCTCTCTCTGTGTCTCTAAGAGATACGTGGTTTATATACGTAAAATAACAATTTATCCTGATAGCATTGTAATTTAAGGATCGATATTGTGATACATTGTTCTAAGTTGAGGTAATTGGCATATATCAAGGTACAAAATACACATATCCCTCCATCTTCAAGAAGAGAGACAGACAAAAAAAAAGGATAACGGAACAGATAAACACCAACGCCTTAACCTTTTTGTTTTTGAGATGCCACAACCCAATGAAAACAATAATGAGGCGATCTTGCCTATCTATGCCAATTCATTGAGTAGACATGATGAATCCTCAAACCTATCTTCACACTCAACGACAAATTCTCCACGGATGTCGGCGAGCGATCTTCTGAAACCATATGTGAATAAAAAGAAACCACATCCACACAACATATCATCGTATGAAGATTACGAACCTACTAAACCAAAGACTAGAAACTTACCAGCACACGATAGACCAAGATTTGCACTTCTTGTGCTGTTGTATTTCCTTCAAGGGATTCCAGTGGGGCTAGCGTTTGGATCGGTTCCATTCATTTTGAAATCCGGAGATTTATCATACTCTCAAATTGGTATTTTCTCATTAGCATCATACCCTTACTCATTGAAGCTACTTTGGTCGCCAATTGTCGATTCTCTGTATTGGCCATCGGTTGGAAGAAGAAGATCTTGGATCATCCCTGTTCAAACTGTGTCAGGATTGACCTTGATCTATTTGGGTTCTATCATTGACCAGTTGATGTTGACTGAAAATTTAACTAATAATTTGTACAAGATCACCTATGTGTTTCTCATGTTGGTGTCGTTATGTGCCACTCAGGATATAGCAGTCGATGGATGGGCATTGACCATCATCTCAAAAGAGGCATTGAGTTATGCATCCACAGCACAAACAATCGGCCTAAATACTGGTTATTTCTTGAGTTTTACTGTGTTTTTAGCCTTTAATTCCCCTGACTTTGCCAACACATACCTAAGATCAGTTCCCTCTGATGAAGGTGTCATTTCACTAGGTCAATACATGACATTGGCTGGTTACTTATATCTTATAGTGACTGTTATTGTGGCTGTAATCTTCCCTGAAGATCCACCATTTGCTAAAAAGAATTCTCTGCAACATGACGATGAAGAAATTGAACTGATGGAGTATGAAAGAGATGCTGAATCTATTGGAGATCCAACGCATACCCATACCGCTTATTCTACAACATCTCATGAAAAGAAGGCTGTTTACAGTTTATTAGTTGATGTTTACAAGAAAATGTGGTATGTGGTGAATTTAAAGAATGTGAGATTGTTTATCTTGATCCATTTGTTGTCAAAAATTGCCTTCCAGGCTAATGAATCAGCTACAAGTTTAAAACTATTGGATAAGGGATTTTCAAGAGAAGATTTGGCCATCACCGTGTTGATTGATTTTCCATTTGAAATTATTTTCGGCTACTACGCTGGTAGATGGTCCACAGGTGACGAGCCCTTGAAACCATGGATGTATGCATACTTGGGAAGAATATTTGCTGCCTTTTTAGGAGAAGTGTTGGTTTGGGCCTTTCCTTCCTCAGGAAAGGTCAATTCTGTGTATTTTTGCTTTGTGATTTTACAAAATTTGTTTGGTTCCTTTATGTCCACTGTTCAATTTGTGTCAATTTGTGCATTCCATACAAACATTGCTGACCCATCCATCGGTGGTACCTACATGACCACTTTGAACACATTGAGTAATTTGGGAGGTCAATGGCCAAAGATCATTGTTCTCTTTTTGATTGATAGATTATCTATTGCCAAATGTGTTCCATTAGAGAATGACCAATCCCCATTGTCACAGACCAATCCTTTTGAAGACAAACCATATTACAATTGTTATGCCTCTGATAATAAAAAGCTCTGCTTGGCTAATGGTGGTGCTTGTAAGTCCTTCAGAGATGGTTACTATGCCACTAATATGTTATGTATAGTTGTTGGATTGGTTTTATACTTTGGTTGGATTAGAAAAACTGCTAAACACTTACAAGGATTACCCGTTGGAGCATGGAGAGTGAATAAAACGAAGACGAAATCATCTTTACCTGTTTGAAAAATGATACTGTATTCTCTTCGCTTTATTGTATTATTTGCTCCTGTGTCATCTAGTTACATTATTATATAAAATATTGTCTTTAATGAACTTTATTATTATTGTTATTATAGTACTTTCAGGAAAAACATTATTGAACGATTTAGTAAATAAACGAAATACAAGGTCTAGAGGATGATGATAGCCATCATCTGCAGAGAATTACTGTTCGATTAACTTTCATCCTAGCCCATCTGTTATTGTATCTGTACATTGCCATTTATTGGATTGTTATCTATTATAGGTGATTCACTAGTCCCCGTGGTAGCAGCAGTAGCAGCAGAATCAATAGTCGTAGCAGTAGTCGTAGTATCACTAATAGAGGCAGGTTGTGTAGTAACACTAGGAGCTTCTGGAGTGGCACTACTGACGAGCTCTCCACTATCTTTCTTCACTCCGTTTGAGTTAAATTCAGCTTTTAATTCATCAGAGATTTCATTGATATTATCCCCTGAATTCTTATTGGTGTTATCATCGTTATCATTATTATTGTCATTTTCGTTATTGTTATCATTGCTATTAGCTGGGTTCTCTGTGGTATTAGCGTTGCTAGATGGGGTAACACTGTTTTTAGCTTCTTTTTTCAATTTTTGCTCCTCCTGTTGCAATTGCTGTTCAAATAATGGTTCTTTCCAACGGTCAACCATGTCCTGATATATTAAACTACTCAGCTCTTGTTTGCTGATAGCTTTTCTGAATTCAGGCGACTTTAAAAAAGTTAGAATATGTAAACAATTTGGATAGATCAAGTTTTTAGCGTATTCTGGTTTACGCCAGTAATCCAAGTAGCTTAAATAATTGATAAAGTTAGGATCTTCCAAATACCCTGTCTGTGCTAAATATGTGAGGTATTGCATATTTGCTAACGATTGAACAAACTATTATGATGGTGATTTTTGATTGACCAGTTAGTATATTAATGTTTTAGAATAGTTGATGATATAGAAAAGATTTAGACAAAGACATACCTCCAGTTCTATCTCCCATCTTGTAGGGATATCTTCCTGTGATATAGCTTCTGTCATGATAGACTATGAATGATATTATTTTCTATTTAATTGAGAGATCAGAGGAGTTTGTAAATGAAATCCATCAAAAAAAGACAGGTTTGATGGATGGATTGTATTTAATCAACGTAAGAAATGAAACTTAATAAAGGGTCTATCGACGCAACCCCACGCGTCGATACATCAATATGCGGCACTTGCATTTATGCCACTGTGTATTTGAGTTGATGGCGAACAAGTGTTTTTATGGTTTCCTTTAATATGTTTCTCCAGTGTTCACATCCAAGGAATAGAAGAACCTGGTAGATACATATATAGATAAACATATCTTATTTTCATTTCAATGCCCCCTATTAATGAGAAACTACAGGATCAGGAACAATCCCAGGACCAGAACCAGGACCAGGACCAGGACCAGGTTTTGGCTGACAGACATCCTATCATTGATCATCTTGATGTCATTGATTCCAAGATCACATACATAGCTAAGAAGTTGAAATTGACTAAATTAGAGTTGATGGTTATGTCATCATATCCAGTTATAATCATATTAGGTCAATTGATTTGGAGTTTTTCTCCTCCGGAGATGTTGATCAATTACTTTACTCAGAAGAAGAATGTTTTCAATGTATTCTTTGTGAAATTAGGATGGTTTTGGACCAGTTTGATTTACATTCTGTTTTTAAGAAGAGTATACGATGATGTTTCCATTAATAGAAGACACGATAAACTATTGAAAGGGTTGAAGAAATTTGTCACTGTTACTGTTTGTTGGTTTTTGTTCAGCCAATGGTGCTTTGGAATGCCTATTATGGATAAGATTTTTGTGCTAACTGGGGGTTCATGTTACAATGTCCATGAGGCAAAGCTCAAGCCTTCACTTTCAAATAAATTCAAGGTTATGGCCTTTCCAATTGACACAGGTATGAATACACCTGAAATTACAGTGAAGGGGGCTGCTGCAACCAGTGCCGTTGATGATAATGTTGATAGTTTTTATTATTCAAACGATGTTTCATCGAAGCAATGTAGATCCATGAAGGGTCAATGGCATGGTGGACATGATCCATCTGGTCATATATTCTTACTATCATTGAGTTCATCGTTCTTACTATTACAAATATTTGATTTTTATTCTGCTCAGCAGGTGTCTCAACAATTGGTTGAATTTAAGAATGATGTTGTTAAACATCTTAAAGAAGGTGAGATATTCAATAGTTTCAAATGTTTAACCTTAAAATACCCAGTAGTGTTATTACTGGCGTTTGTATTATTATGGTTATGGATGTTGTTAATGACCTCCATTTATTTCCATTCATTATTAGAGAAACTGTTTGGCTTACTGTTTAGCTATATAGCTTCCTTCATTTCTCTACATATATGACAAACCCCCCCCCTTGGTTCAAAAAAAAGCTAATATTTTCACTTCTTCTTAATTAATTATGTTTCCCTTCTTCTTCATCTATATATATATATATAATATTAAAATAAAATACAAAGTATAGAAGTATACATCCAAAAACAGTCACGTGATCACATACAATTGTAAAATATGCAGCACATCGCCCTTTCCAAAGGTAAACAATATTTATTATCTATTTTAAACAATGGTGGATGGATAGATATGGGTGGATAGATAATGTAATCAAGAGAAAAGCATAACCGATATCTATATCTCCCTTTACTAAATAAACAAAACAAAACCATCCAATTGCCTTTTCCCTCTTGATTTCACTATTTATTCACTTTATTGACTAGAAAATAGGAACCTATTTTACATCCATCCATCTATCTATTTACAGAAAACAAATTACCCATTCGTTCCCCAGCTATGGCTTATCGTGATAATAACTTGTTATCACAACGCCCCAATGATACATCCAGTATAACACCATTATATGAAGTTGACCCAGAACCAATTCCTGAAAATCTTATATCTAAGGACCATAACTCTCCTGACGATAATCACTCTGGACAGCCCAATGAATCCATAGATGGTGCTCTAGAGGACCAACCAATAACTACTAAATATGATATAATAGGTTGGTGCTTATACTCATGGGCAGCGGAACCATTTGTGGTTAGTGTAGTTGGCACTTATGTTCCCTTATTATTAGAGCAAATCGCTAGAGACAATGGTGTGAAGTATTCGGATAAAATAAGCCCCTGTGTTGGATCAGGAGGAGCAATACCACCCCTACCACCCACATCTAGTACCAATCCAGATCAAGTGGACATCAAAGTTGATGAAAGTGCATGCCTATTACCCTTATTTGGCGGGGCTGTATACATTGACACTTCGTCGTATGCATTGTACACATTTTCAATCTCTGTTTTGATACAAACGATATTGGTTATTTCAATGTCAGGTGCAGCTGATAGAGGATCCCATAGAAAGACACTGCTAGTGTTGTTTGGCTCACTTGGTGCCATTTTCACAATGGGATATTGGTTCATTAAACCTAATAGCTATTACTCTGCATCATTACTAGCTATCTTTGCCAACTCTTGCTATGGAGGTGCCTCTGTGTGTGGTAACTCATTCCTCTCATTGCTTGTTAATAACTCCGAGGAAATTAAACAGTTGGAATTTGCAGATGTTAGTTCAAATGATAAAGTGATTAAAACAGGTGAAGTTAGTTCCAAAATCAGTGGATTGGGTGCTGCATCTGGTTATGTGTCTGCATTACTGGTTCAAATCTTGACAATGCTTGTCATCATAAAACTGAAAAACAACCCTAATGATGGTTTTAATTCCTTGATCACCCCCTTGAAAGTGGTTATTGGCATTGTTGGCTGTTGGTGGTTAGTGTTTCAAATCCCATTACAGATTTTGTTGAAATCTAGACACTCTCCTGAGTTAAATCTGCAACATATTCAAAAGCCAATATACGGTGATCCAAAATATATCAGAAAATTAATTCATTATAGACTGCAATTATTGAATGCATACGTCTTACACGGGTTTATGACATTATTCTATGCATTGAAACAGGCTAGGGCGTTAAAGGATATCTGCTTGTTTTTGTTAGGCTGGTTTATCATCTCTGATTCATTGACTACTATCAATTCAACCGCTATTTTATTCGCTAAGACTGACTTGAAGATGTCCACGTTACAGTTATCCCAGATTGGTGTGTTGACTATGATTTCAGCCATTTTCGGCTCCATCTTCATCCCAACTTTTATTCAACCTTATTTCAAATGGACAATTAAACAAACTTTAACTTTTATTGTCCTATGGGCATCAATGATTCCCCTGTATGGTATTCTAGGGTTCTTTATTGACTCAATTGGGTTACATCATTGGTTGGAGATGTACATTTTGGCTGTTTGGTATGGATTCTCTTTAGGTGGTATTGCCACTGTGTCTAGATCATTTTATTCAATATTGATTCCAAAGGGTCAAGAATCTATCTTCTTTGCTTTATTTAGCATAACTGATAAGGGGTCTTCTATAATGGGACCGCTTTTAATTGGTATTATTATCGATATCACTCATGAAATTAGAAAGTGCTTTTGGTTGTTGCTACTACTTTTATTGATCAGTATTCCTATATTTTCATTGATTAACATTGAAAGAGGATTGTTAGAAGCTAATGTTCTTGAAGGCAATAACGATGAAATTGATGACTAGCTAACTAACATTAAATTTATTAATTTTTATACGACTTCTTTGTTGTTTGCTTTTTGTTTCTTAAATATTTATAAACACTTAATATATTAATACCAACTTATATAATGTTCAAACTCAAGGTGATATATAAGAAGAAAAATAAAATAAATACTAGAAAAAACCAAAACCATCAAAAATCAAGAAAAAGAAAGAAAGAAAAGAAAGAAAGAAAGAAAGAGAAAGGAAACCACCTATCTATTGTATCAATTACTCCAAATGTTAACAACATGATCATCTCCACAACTTACCCATTCGATTTTATCATCAACCTCATTAAATCTCCAATCAATACAGTTAATCAATGATTTGTGACCCTTCACAACATCAATGATACAACCAAACTTTTCATTCCAGATGTAAATGTAACCATCAATGGAACCACTGAACACCAGATTGGAGTTTGTAAGACATCCTCTGATGATAAAATGAGATTGCTTTAAACCATAATATTTATTGACAATGATTGGACGTTTAGGATTTGTCACATTCCATAGTTGTAAATGGTCTGGCTTGACATTGATCAAAACCATACCATTGTTCTTGTTTTTAACACTAGTAATTGATGTAACCTTCTTGTTGATTTTAGTGATAGACAGTAACTCATAGTTGGATTCCGGATCCAAGTCAAACACCAATAATTCTTCCGAATGTGTTATAGCGCACAACAGTTTACGATTATTTGCCTCGTGTAAGATGGTAAAGTCATCGATTCTTAAACTTATCTCAAAATCATGGATTAAGTCACCTTGAATATTAAATATAGCAAGTTTACGATCAGGAGACGAAACAATGAATCTTTCATCGAACTCATTAAATTCTTCTATACCATTGACAACTTCTCCAGAAACATCACTGCTGTGGTTATTGTAAAATTCGATTGACCATAACCGCAGGTTTGGATGGGAATTGAACAGTTCTGAATTTTTAAAGCTCTTCTCTAAATCACCCGTTTCAATATTCCAAATCTTTATAGTTAAATCAAACGAGGTGGAGACTAATTTAGTATCATTGGTATTCCATGATAGATACACAACCGAGCCGGAATGACCTGACAACACTTTGTAGACTGAATAGTTATTTAACACATCGTAAATGATAATTTTATTATCAACAGAGGCAGAAGCCAGATAATTACCCTTATTTGAGTACTTCACAAACCAAACTTCATTATCATGGTGTTTCAATTTATGTTTTAGTTTATTTGGAATTAAGGCTCTTTGGGAATACTCGGTAACGTCTTCTGTAATGTCATTGTATAGGGACATCGATGGTATATTATTCATTGATTTGGGTAATGGTTCAATGTAATATGGGTTTAACATCTGCTGATGTGACAATGCCTGTAGTAACAAATCAGGCAATCTATTTGGGCTGATGATTTTATCTGCTGGTAAAAAGGGAATAATTTCGGAAACAAGCGATTTTCTAGATTGAAGTAGAGTGGAATTAGGCACCCAATTCAACTCTTTGAGTAAAGATTGAGTGTCTTGCTTTGTAAGTGGAGGAATTTTATCAGCACTTGAATTAGTAAGAATGACATTGGAAGCAGCTGAAACTTTTTCTTTTACTTCTTCATTATCATTGTAGTTCCCCATTGCAACTTCATCTCCATGTACATCTTCATCTTCATCAATTAGCAGGTATGAAAGTGATTTTGATAAATGGATAAATGACTCTGACGAGTCATCACTGATATTTGCGAGGTAATCTTCATTCAAATTTCTTAAAATCCTCAAGGCTTTCAACTTGTGCTTTTCGATAAACAATGACTCTAAAAAGAATCGTTTTTGAATTAATATTTTAATTTTGGTCAATGTGGCATCATTGTTATCTGTTATGGAATTTATAATTGAGTAGGACTTGTTCAAATTAGATGTGGATTGAAAGTTACTGTCCAAGATAACATTGGATAGTTGATCTAAAAGGGAATTAGTTTCATTAATAGAGTCAAGTCCCGTGAGTTTGATTAATTGATCAGAGATGGATTTAATGTCATTGTTGCCTTTGAAATTTGATAGGTAATGGATGATTAGTGTAAACAATTGAGAGTGAGTAATCTGTGGATATGGGTTTTGTTGCTGTTGTTGATTTACTGTTGTTGCTGTTGCGGTAACTGTACAATCAGTAGTAGTATGGGGGTTAGTAAACAGGGGAGAATTCATGATAGAGGAAATAGAATTCCCTGATGTACATGAACTTGATGTTGATGTTGAATTATAACCCATTGAAATGAAATACTATTAACAGAATAGAATGTGTATGGTATGATATGATACGATTTGAATTGATTTGAATTTGACTTGAAATCTATGATTATCTACTAATACAATATATCTCTAGTTTAATATATGTAATGTAATGTATATTTGCAATTTGTGTGTTAATTGCCGTTTCCGGATAACTCCATAATCGACCATTGTTAAAAAGGTCGATCGACCAACCAACAAATCACACAGCCACATCAATTTTGAACATCCGTGCACCACAAGAAGATGAATGTGGCGAGTACTCAAATGTGGCTAGTAATGCACTGCCCTCCACAGCGATTACGTGTCACCTAAATCATCTCTGTGTACACATATGTATTTTTATTACCTAATTACTTACTTCATTCTCATTACTAATGTCATTATTAATTTTCAATGGATTTGGTGGCCGTTTTGGCTTTTGAAATCACTTTTTTTTTTTCATAACACGTAGATGAATATGTATATATATCATTATAATATTTAATCCTTTTTTTTTTTTACTTTACATTTTGCCTCTTTTTCTTTTTTTTCCAATATTCAATTAGTTTTTTTTTCTTCTTCTTCTTCTTCCAGTTGTTATATAATATAATCTATTATAGTATACATCAAATCTATTATATAATGCATTTCTTGAACTTGAAAACTTTATCAACTATACTAGCTACCCTATCTCTAGTGTCCAAGGTTTCCGCCGATGATAGCTCTGCCGTTGCCTCGGATGACTCTGCCGTTGTCAAGTTAACTGCTGACACTTTCCAATCCTTTATCGAAGAGAACCCATTGGTGTTGGCTGAATTCTTTGCCCCATGGTGTGGTCACTGTAAGAAGTTGGGTCCTGAATTCACTTCTGCCGCTGATAAGTTGGTTGAAAACAAGAAGGATAACATTAAGTTGGCTCAAATTGATTGTACCGAAGAACGTGACCTTTGTGGTGAATTTGGTATCAGAGGTTACCCAACATTGAAGGTGTTTAGAGGTCACGGTGTTGAACCATCTGATTATCAAGGTCAAAGAGAATCCGATGCCATTTACAACTATATGCTTAAGCAATCTGCTCCTCCAGTTAGCATGGTTGAAGATGCATCTGACTTGTTTGACACCATTGCCGAGGCTGTTGATCCAATCATTTTACAAATCTTGCCAGAGGGTGTTTCCACCAACAATGCCACATTCCATGAAGTTGCTAACCAATTGAGAGACACTTATACCTTTATCTCCACTTCCAATGCAGAATATATTAAGAAATACTCCAAGAATAAGAAGAACCCATCTTATGTCATTTTCAGACCAGATGAATCAATCGAAGATGCTTCTGTTTACAAGGATAAGGTTTTTGATGAAACCCACTTGAAGGAGTTCATTGACATTGAAAGTAAGCCATTATTTGGTGAAATTGATGGTTCCACCTTTAAATCATACATGGATGCCGATATTCCACTTGCTTACTACTTCTGGAATGATGTTTCTGAAAAGGATGCTGTCAAGGATATCATTATCAAATTATCTAAAAAGTACAGAGGTGACATTAACTTTGTCGGTTTAGAAGCTTCCAAATTTGGTATGCACGCTAAGAACTTGAACATGAAGGAAGAATTCCCATTGTTTGTCATTCACGATATCCACGAAAACTTGAAATATGGTATCTCCCAAGATAAGCCATTGGACAACAAGGAGATCACCAAGTTTGTTGAAAAGTTCAAGAAGGGTAAGTTGGAACCAATTGTTAAATCAGAAGATATTCCAGCTGTTCAAAATGAATCCGTTTACCATTTGGTTGGTTACGAACATGACAAGATTATCAATGAAAAGAAGGATGTCTTGGTTAAATATTATGCTCCATGGTGTGGTCACTGTAAGAAGTTGGCTCCAATCTATGAAGAATTAGCTGCATTATACGCTGCTGACGAGGATTCCAAAGATAAGGTTTTAATTGCCAAACTTGATCACACTGAAAATGATGTTCCAAAGGTTGACATCAAGGGTTACCCAACCTTGATCCTTTACCCAGCTGACGGCTCTGATCCAATTGAATTTGATGGTTCTAGAACTTTGGAAGGTCTAGCTGATTTCATCAAAGTGCGTGGTTCCTCGGGTGTCGACGGTTCTGCCTTATTAAAGAAGGAAGAAGAAGCCAAGGTTGTTGAAGCTGAAGCTGAAGCTGAATCTGAGGCTGACACTGAAACCGAAGCTGAAGAAGTTAAGGAAGAAGCAGAAGAAGTTAAGAAGGACAAGAAGGCTGCTGTTAAGGATGAATTATAAATGATTTCACCTTCGCATTCTATGGATTACATTTTTCATTTTTCATTTTACACATATTTGAAAAAAAAACACACCAAAAAAACATCTTTTTAATTAATAACATGTTACAACGATATGTATCTTTGCCATTTTTTCCTTTTTTCTTTTCGTTCTCTGTTTTTTGCTCTACATTACTGGATAATAACCTTTTCCAAAAATACAATAATTATCATTAAAATTAAGTTTTGTTACAAAAAAAGAATTAAGAAGTAGAAAATTATTAATTCAAAAAAAAAGCCATTAGATATGGGTCTATATATGTATATATGTATAAAGTAAAGGGTTTGTTTCATGAACATACCTACCTCACCCTCTTATAGTTGTGACAGCCGCTTTGCTTAATCTATTCATAATTGCTAACCCTTCATTAGTTTCATCAACACCTTCGACAAAAATGTAATCGACATTATACTCATCAACTTGTCTCAACATAGCAAATAGGTTTCTTTGAATTTCATCGCCAGACACACCTAATTCTTGTTCAATTATTTCATTATTATTATGGAGATCTTTACTTATCCCCTGTTTGAAATGTCTAGACCGCAACACTGCAACCTTGGCATCTTTTAGTTTGTTTTCGTCAATGTATTCATTTATCTTAGTCACACCACTGTTACAATTCAAAAATAATACCACTTTTGCCGCTGGTGAATAGTGCTTATACTTCATGCCTGGCGTTTTCACTGGCTCAAGAATACCAATGTCCTTCTTTTTGTGAAGGACGATGGTTGACCAAAATTCATCTCCCATTCCCTGAATATCCTCTAATGACACACCTCCTGGTCTGAGAAGCATTGGTGGATTACTCAATCCATCAACAACGGTAGATTCCAATCCAATGTCACATTGTCCTCCATCTAGGATTATAGGGATTTTGCCCTTCAAATCATGGTAAACATGTGATGCCAATGTAGGAGATGGTTTTGTCGATTCATTGGCAGAAGGGGCAGCCAGTGGCGTGTCGCTGATAGATATCAATGCTCTAGCGATAGGATTCGATGGCATACGAACGGCAAAGGTTGGTTGATTTGCCGTGACTAGTTTGGAAATTGGTGATCCTTGCTCCACTGGTAATAGAATCGTCAATGGACCTGGCCAAAACTTATCAATCAATGGCTTGTAAACATCGGGGATTCTTTGTCCACTTACAAGCAATTTTCTCTGCAATTGATCTATTGATGAAATGTGTGTTATCAATGGGTTATCCAATGGTCTGTTTTTAACTCTGTAGATTGATCTGATTGATTCGGAGTTAACTGATGGTGCACCTAAACCGTACACTGTCTCAGTTGGAAAGGCGACAACATCGTTAGATTCTGTTAACACTGTTGCTGCTTTTTCAAGATTCTTCCGGGAGACGGGATCCGTGATTATTAACTTTCCCCCATTTTCGTCATCAAATTGTATACAAGTACGGTCGACTTTAAGTACTTCTGTTTGAAATAAGGGTAATGATCTCGATGTTGACATTGCCTTAGTAAATGAAAAAAGTGGCCCAATATTCAGCCTCCAGCGTCGTAAAGAAGAATTGAATGAAAACGTCTTGTAAAAAATTGGTTATAATATTCTCTCTAGTAATGAGATGAATTCTTAGAGAATGTAATTGTATTTGTTACACAGGTAATATATATATTCACATACATATCCATTTTAACATTGATAAAATCCAATTTTTGGGTGAAAAAAGAAAAAGAAAAAATTTTTTTTTTCAGTTGTGAGCCGCACGGCGTTTCTTTTTTTTTTGGCTTCTTTTTCGACAACAAATCAAACATAATCAAAACCATCAAAACATGAATGTCAAATGGATGGGTATGAGGTGGATTTAAAATCAATCAAAAAAAAAACGTGGTATATACATTCCATTTAGTCAATTGAAAATGTTTGGCTTTGCTAAGAAATTGGTGTCAACTATTGAGACACAAGCTACAAACTATTTGAATGCATCATCAACAACACAAAGTCATGATCTAGATAAATTAGGATTGAGAGTGTTGAACGTTGAGAAGGGTTCCATTGGTGAAACATTTGGCTTTGAAAGTTGGTTTGATTTCATATTGTCAGTGAATGGGCATGAAATAACTTCATTCTTAAGACCTGGGCAGGTCAACACCTCAAATCCTTATGACATTGTTGCTGCTTCTGCTGGAGCTTCTCCTGGAGTCTCTGCTGGTGCTTCTACATTTGGTGAGACAACGGCAATCACTCCAGTGCAAGCCTCTGGAGCTTACTTTGACCCAAACAGTATCGATTACACAAACTTAATCAACTATTTGTCACATGAAATCAATGTCACAAAATCAGACGTGACTTTCCAAGTTTGGTCTGCTAAAGGTGGCATTTTAAGAAATGTCACCATTCCAAATGCATCATTTTCTGACGTGTCAACTGATCAGCTAGATGATGTCAATCTTTCTTCGAATAACACAACTAAAATAGAGACAGATGAGACCAATGGCAAGACTAAGGTTACAAATTCTGCTTTCAGACAATTGAAGTTGTCGTTACAATTGTGTTCATTGGCTGTCTCTGGTTATGTCTGGCACGTTTTACAAGTGCAACCTAACTCCCCAGCGTATCTTGCAGGTATAATGCCAGATGAATACATCATTGATTGTGAGGGTGGTAAGTTGGCCACAGGCGGAGAGGATTTATTAGGAAGAGTACTAAATTCGGTGTTTGCAAGATGGAAACAACAACAACAACAACAAAACTCATATATCCCACAAGATCCTTCAAACTTAGCTGGATCTGAAAATAGCCCATGTTCGATTGCTTTATATGTGTATAATCATGAATATGACACTGTTAGACCAGTTACCATATACCCTAACGATTCCTGGGGTGGTAGAGGTGTGCTTGGTTGTGATATTGGATATGGGTTACTACACAAGATTCCTGAAGTGTTGAACAAGTATTCAAAGGAAAATGACGATGATTCGGATATAGATTTATCTGGTGTTATGTTTCAACAAAAAACATCGCTACAACAGCAAGATCAAGGTAACAGTGACATACAACAAGGAGGACAGGCAATTCTAGATGAGCCATTACCTACTGATAGTGGGAACTATTTGCAAACATCGGTACATGCTCCAACATTTGGACAAAGTAATGAATTTGTCAGTGATGTTCCACCTCCAAAGCCGCAAACCAAGAAATCTGCTAAAAAATATGCCACTCCTAAATCTGATTTAGCCAATTATTTTGAAGAAGAAGCTGCCAAATCAAAGGAGATTGATGGTGACAGAAAGATTGATTTTGGAGATGATATCCCATTACCCCCAAAGGCAGACAGCTAACATAACACCCACTGGAGTCAGCAGGCATGAGGTAATATTTATACATATATATATATATATACACATACAATATTTGTATTTTATTATTAGTATTTTACGATACAAGTAAAGAACATTAAAAATTAATTTTCGTTAAGCAAAGATAATATATAATTTTGTGTTTTCATACTAAAAAAAAAGCACGCTATTTCCCAGTCAACCACGCTGATCTTTCCTGTTCTAAGGTTGGATATGTGCAAGAATTAAACGAATCCTTTAATGAAAGATAGTCACTTATACACCAATTTAAAATCCAGTCAATTAGTCCTATGTCTCTTATAAGTGAAACGGTTAGAAAATATCCACTTGCTAAAAATGAACCTAATAACACACCAACAACCACTTGACAGACATTATGGTATTCGAAATACAACCTGGATAATACAACCATAGTGAAACTGACACTAGCGAGCATAAACCACAATTGCTTCACCCTGACAGACAATTTTGTGGGCCATTGGTATATAATCTTTAAGATGATATAAGTTAGGAAAAAAGCAATGAATTGAGAGTGTGAAGACGGCATACCGTAAGCTAACTGCCCATCTGTTTTAAATATCTGACCATTGGGTGGTCTATCGAATTTGACCAGTTTTTTCACAATTATACTAATTAAATCGTTTATCACTTGACCTAATGCAATGAAACACGTTTCTATTTCTCTTGTAATTAAAAACCAAGAAAATAAGAAAACCAATATCAAAATAGGTAACAATGAAAATACCGCAATTATCAATGTGTGTAATCTGTCCTCATCGTATAAAATATATGTATGGTCAAAGGGTATCAATTGTGCCTTCTCCATTACTGTTCTCTGTATCTATATTATCAATTGACAACCCAAATTTTGTGAAACTTTCACTATACCAATCAATTTGTCATATTTATAAAGAGTTATTTGAATGATTCTGTCAGTCATTTTTGACTTCATTTTTCATCTCTCGCTATTTGTTTGGGCTGTGTTGTACGGTCCATAATCTATAATCTATGATCTTAGATCTATATAGCATATACAGCATATATATTTATATATTTATATATATATATACAGAAAATGCAAGATAGAAAGCAATAAAGGAAATACACTAATAATAATAAAAATAAGTTAAAAGAAGAATCCAGGGTTAAAATAGATCTTTTACAATGGATAAATAAATTCTTCGTTTTCAAGATCAGTTAAATCTAAAACAGCCAAATTGACTTTAACTTCTCCTCCATCAGTTTCCTTAACGATACCAACACCGTTGTCGCTATTTTCAGCAATCTTTTGCTTTCTAACAGTGTTTCTTTTTTTTAAAATAACCCAAATAACAATAGCCAATGCTGGAGCAATGAAGAAACTCAACACAATCTGCACACACCATGCTGGAATGTATCTTGGTGCATCTTTGGATTGCCATAATTGAGGTGAGATCAAGTTAGCAACACCATAACACACCATGACAACGACATTTCTGATTAATCTTTTGGTGTAGCCTGAACAGGACGCTGTATTCCATGAGAACATCAAAATCCAAGGAATACCAAATACTGGAGATGCCATACAAAGCATAGCTAGTAAGGCTGTTTTCTTATCCCATGCAATAGTGGCAGCACCAATAGAACCGACGAAAGAAGGGATTGTCCAGAAGACAACTGAAAAGGCAGTGATATTCTTTTTGTAAAACAGAATAGTGGTTGCAATTATGGCACATAATGCCGCAAACCCACCACTCGCAACTGAGACTAATGTTGTGTCTAAATTGGACAAATTACCCATACCTTCAAATAACAAATTTTGTTGATAAGGCAAGTTGTTAGCTAGTTGCTGTAATAAAAAGAACAAACCAAATAACCAAGTAATTGGATCCCTCAATGCTTCAATCATTTGGTGTCTCTTGAACACTTTCTGTTCGATGGAGGCGCCGGTTGTCCTTTGGACTCTTCTAATGACCCAAACTTTTTCTTTTAACGATAAAAACTTTGCATCTGATGGATTGTTTGGATACACGAAAAAAATTAGAACAGTTAAACAGAAAGTACAACAACCAATAATAATGAAGAATAATTTCCAGATCTTGATAGACAAATTGGTTGCATGTAAAACTCCATAAGCAATAAAACCAACAGGTATGGTAACACCAAGACATGTACTGTAGAAAATTGGTGCGGTGGCAGCCTTTTCATTGACTGTTAAAAACTGGGACATTGTTGTGTTTAAGATAGGAATAGCAACTGACTCAACAAACCCTAGGAAGAATCTTAGAGCATAAATACCTTGATAGCTGTGTGCAGTACAATGTAAGAAAATGATGATTGTCCAAAGAGCTGCAATCAAAGTCAACAATCTTCCAATTGGGAGCTTTTGAACTAAATACATATTAGCTTGGCCGACAATGTAACCGACATAGAACAAAGTACTTGAATTGTTATATCTATTCTGAGTCAAGTTAGTGTCTTCCCATAATTCAAATGTCGAAGCATATGATAATGTAGCCTTATCTGAGTAGAGCAACAAGTCAGTTAGAGCTGTTAATGAGACAATGATCCAGACAACTTTTCGTGATAGTTTTTTTTCTTCTTCGGGTGTGATCTCAGGAACTTCAGAATCATATTTTTCTATGAATGCTAAAGTGGCATCCGCATCTCTTGAACTAATGATTCTTTGATGTTGGATAGCGCTTTCAGTTAACTGAATATCTTCAGTTTTATTAACAACAACATTTGTGTTTAACTTTTCATCGGTGTTATTGGAGAATAAACTCATCGTGATTGTATTGTTCAGAAGTGAGTAATCACGTTCTTCTTTTAGAATACTTCTTTTCTTTCCATTATTAAGAATCACTAGATTTGACAGAATATTGACTTTTATTTATAGGTGAAAAAAGAAGAAGAAGTATTTAATGTATTAGTACTCATTGGTAATGTAACGCTTATATATATAGTTGTGGCTCTATGAATATACAATCAGATGTAAATGACGAATTCATTATAAAACAGCACTTCTTATTAAACTATGATAGCTAAGAGAAATTATGTGAACAATGTAGGTTTATATTATGGGTTTAGGGGAGAAAAGGATGAAAAAAAAAATTAAAAAAAAAAAGAAAAGAAGCATGAACATTATCGGGGCACTTTTTCCTATTTTGAAAGTGTGAAAGGTAATTATTCTTTTCTGTTCCATTGTTTCATTGAACGACTTTAATTCTGGTATTTTTTTTTAAAAACAAAACAATAG
>PPHW02000116.1:24534-38065 GCA_003705225.2 Ambrosiozyma vanderkliftii
GGGGGGGGGGGGGGGGGGGGGGGTCTAGTTAGGAGCGGAGAGGTGGCCTGGCCTGCCGGGGACCTCGGCGAGTACAGCTAATCGGAGAGAAATTTCCTAATCAGGAACTGTTCAATGTTTTCATGGGATGATAGATATATATTGCCATAGTTATATCCTTAGTATTCTAAGATGTCAAAAGAAACCATCATTTAGCCACACCGGTGTGTTTTTTTGTTATCTTATTATTACAGAAACTAATGTTATTATTCTGAAGATAGTTAACAAAAAAAGATTACAAACGATTGTAAGTTGCAACCAACCAAAAATAATGAAAATTTAAAGTTCCCCAACTAAAGGTATATATATATATATATATTTAGGAGAATGATGATATCAATGATACGAAATATAATAGCAGTATAAATATTAAGAAAACCTTAACAAATAAAGTATGTGTTTATTATCTGGGATTTTACCTTTTTCGAATAAAGAGTTTTCCCCATAAATAATCAAAATTATGCAACCAGCCCCAATCATTAGTTTTTACACACCTTTTATGGTAATTTGGCCGTTCTTCAAATACATGAAACCCATTACAACAACATCAGCTTTCTATAATAATGTAAAAATCAAACTTAATATGGATCATTGACACACACACACATTCACTATATAAGTTTACTGATAATATGCTGTGGCTGTCGTCAATCACTTCAAGTATTAACCACAAATCAATAAACAACAGGGAGACTTAAGAGGGTAAGAAACAACTTCAAATTGATTGATCTTCACTCCTTCTCCCTAGTATAATCTTATCTATATCAAAGTTTTCCTTATTTATAATGGAGAGGAGATAATATACTGTATTCTATACTATACTATACTATACTGTGTGTGCTTTTTTTTTAAAAACGTGACAAGGCAGTGCAGCTCGCTTATAGAGCAATAGATAAATAGACTAAATAGACTAAATAGATAAATAGATAGATAAATAGATAGATAGATAGATATTAGGATATCGGTCTTCAAACATGGAATCAAGAATTAATTAAATTCAACATCCTTTCACATTACTTGAGTTACATTGAATACATCTGTGTTCCTGTCTATCTCTTTTCTATCTTGTTTATATCGCCAGCCCAGTTTCAAATATAAATCAAGACCACCCGTGTCTCATTGTTTTTCTATAATTTTGCCCTCCGGAATTTAGTTTAGTCTAACTCCAGATCTAACTTATACTTCATATTAGTATATTGGACAAACATCTATAAATAACTGATAAAGTTCATATACATCCAATTGACTTGACTCACCTTTTTTGTTTAATTTAATTGTTATCCAGTGGAATCCATACAAATATACATACATACATATATATATATACACACACATATAAACATGTCAACCGAGATTGCTCAGGAACAACAACAACCTAAGGAATTAGCCTACGGCTACCTTGATTCAATCATGTTTTACATGAAATGGAAATCCCCATCATATTATGAAGAAAAACTATTATCATATGTGCCATTTTTCCCTGAAGAAACCGATGAAAAATCAGCCAAGTGTATAAACACACCCATTGACGACGATGGCAACTTTATCCATGAATTCTGCGTTACAAATAAATTACCCCCTGAAGATGGAACCGAACCATTAGATATTGTGTTGATTCATGGATATGGTGCTGCTTTGGGATTCTTTTATAAAAACTTTGATGGATTATCAAGCATCCCAGGATCAACACTACATGCGATTGACATGAATGGGTTTGGGTTATCTGGTAGACCAAAATTCCCCAATCTTAAGGGCGATTCCATTGATGATGTCCATAAATCTGAAGATTTTTTCATTGATAGTTTTGAAGAATGGAGACAAAGAAGAGGTGTGAAAAAATTTGTGCTAATTGCCCATTCATTGGGTGGATATCTTTCCTGCTGTTATTATTTAAAATATGGTAACAAAGATATCGTCACCAAATTGATATTAATATCTCCAGTGGGTGTGGAGGATAATGAGTTTTCATTATTCAAAGAACATAACGCAACCGTCGATCACAATATAGACAATGATGTTAAAATTGTCAGTGAGGAAGGCATTGATATATCAAATGAATACAACGACCACGAGAGAACAGTCAGCCATGATCAAAATGCAAAACAGGGTAACACGAATGACAAAGATGATGATAATTTATCGGTTATGTCAAATGATGATGGTGACATTCCTGTCAATATAAGGTTGGAACAAGCAAGAAGCTTGAAAATATCCAATAAATGGTTAGTTAGACTATGGGAAAACAATTATTCTCCATTTCAAGTTCTAAGATTCTTGGCTCCTATCTCTACAAAGTTTGTTTCTAATTGGACCTTTAACAGATTTGGTAAGGTTGACCAGAAGGGGGAACTTATGGATATATTAAGATACACCTCCAGAATTTTTCTCGCTAAAGGGTCGGGAGAATATGGACTAACTAGAATATTGGCACCAGGTGCAATCGCCAAACTTCCACTTATTAAAAGATTACCTGGAAACATCAATGTGAAATCTTTGTGGTTATACGGTGATGTTGATTGGATGAACAAAGGTGCAGGTTATGAAATATGTAAGGAGATCAACAAATCTGGTGACGATGTATCGAGAGCAAAGTTTAGAATAGTATCAGATGCAGGCCATCATGTCTACATTGACAATTCGACAGAATTTGAACGTCAAGTTTTACAATTTATTAAAGATTGATACCAACGATATTTATCTATCAGTACTTTAGTAACTCATCTACAATTACATTATTTATTTTTTTCTGTTTGGGTATTGATTACTATTAATATTTCCTTTATTTATTATACACAGTTTTATATACATATTAATACATTAAATTAACTTTATACACTTGCCCTCTCCCTCTCTCAATGTGGGGAATTAATATTGTTAACTTGATGAGGCTTCCATATTTTTTTCATCAAGCTTTCGTAAAAAGATATCAACAAATCTTTGAAGCATATCCTCCTGCTCCTCCTTTGCAGTTGCAATATGACTATGCAAAATTGCAGATTTATAGATGGCATCACGCAAGGCAAGAATCTGAAAAGGAATTCCGCATCCATGAAGTAAAGTTACATTCTTTTCATCACACAAACGTTTTAGACCAAGATGTAAGAATTCCTTTGAACAGTCGCATGTAATTTCAGTAATTTGGAAAGAATCCAATAAACATGATATGGCACCGACCAGGGACGAAGGACTATTGATAACAAATGTTTTGTATTTTTTTGTGGTATAGTCTAAACCAACTAAGACAAAAAAGAATTTAAAATTCTTGATCTCAATATATTCATCTCGTTTGACACCATGTGGTGAAGTAGGTATTGAAATTGATGATTCAGTTTCTTGCTCTTTGCGGGTATAAATAATAAACACACCTAGTTGTTTAATAGGGGCATTTATTGGGTTGTCTGATACACAAATGGTATCGTTAGAAGTATTATTTTGTAGCTGTATGAGTTTCTCTGCAATTCCATAAACCATATTATATCTTATCCCGTAAACCATTTTGTAACTGGTACTGCCTGATTTAGTAAGGCGTGCAAACACTTTTGTAACCTTACCGCTGATACCATCAACATCTATTTCACCTAGTTCATTTATAATAAAAGACGGAAACTGATAAGGTAGAAGTAGTAAATATTTATTATTATTATTTTTCAACCCGAATTTTAAAGAGAAATAACCTGTATGACTGTCATAAGAGTATAAGTCAAGAAACTCAGAAGCGACCTTCGTGATGAACTCTGCATCAATCAACTTAGGAATATTATATTTGATACCTAATTTTTTGCACAGTTCAGGTGTTAAACCGAGTAGGTCAATGATGTATTCCAAAAAATACGCACGGGCATGAGCTAGTGTAGGCTTTGAAGGACATATAAAATATTTCATTAACTTTGTTGGGGAAAATATCTGTATTTGAGGTTCAAAATAGAAATAATCTCTGAAATTGATTTCGAAATTGATTAGAGACTTTTTGAGGTATTTGGCCAAAACATCGTTTTGTACACAATTGCTTATGAGGAACATTTTATAATGTAGTAAAAAGATTTTTTCAAAAGTTAACGCAAGGTCTCTCAAGAGTTGCTCCTTTGTCATGAATGTCGGTTTCACAAAGGTCTTCTCCAAGTAATTTGCCAACATAAATCTAATTTCCGGGATTTCTTTATACATTTGTGAAGTAGTATATCCAGCCTTGAATTCATTGATCAATTTCTCACACTTTGCATATTTATTTCCATAAAATTTGACAATTTTTTGAATGTAAAATAATGTTATTGGACCCGATGATGATTTATCTGTTTGGAAGAAGGGAACTATGCATTCTACTTGTAAGTTTACATCGTTTTGGAATATGCTTCTAAGCATATTCTTAATTGGGATCAGAAAAGACCAGTTCTCAGTGTCTGGATCTAGCGAATCAATGATAACCACAGTGGCAGACATTGTCCCATTGTCTTCATCAATGGTAGGTAATTCAAAAGGAATCCATACTGTGACCCAATGGCTATTGGCAACATCTATAGGAATTAAAATATGTAATGAAGACTTTTCTTGAGCTGCGTCATATACTTTTTTAAAGTCATGGTAGTTTATTAGATCATGATAGTTAGAGGGACAAATTTGGGTTTTGTTGTTGGTATTATTATTATTATTATTATTGTTATTATTATTCAAGTGAGTCAATGGCCCATTATTTTCTTTATGTAATATTTGTCTTAAAATGTTACTTCCGGGTAATGATATCTTAAAAGGAGGTATATAGTACATATACACATAATTTGATTCTTCTGGTATTGGGGGTCCATGAGAGGAAAGTTTTAACTTTAAATTTAAGATATTTTGTTGCTGTATCAATCCAATAGCATATTCAAAATCACGTTCAGAAAACCAATAGTTATTGTTTTTAATTAAATCAACCTTCTCTTTGGTAATGTAGGGGAGATTTGTGTCTTCTGTGACCAGTAGAATTCTTTCAGTCATATATGATAAACATAAATCTTCTAGCAGCTTATCGGGAAATGGAGGAAGAGTAAGAGTTCTAATTAAAGTGAAGGAATTGAATTCAATCAATAGATGAATAGATTAACACTATTATATAAATAAAATAAAATAAATGAATGAATGAATGAATGAAATGAAACAAATTAACTAGGTTGATAATTGTATATATCTATTATATATTTTACTTGATTCATAAACATGATCGTCTTCCCTTTTTTTGTTTTCTAAAGATCTCTACACGTCGATCGACGTTTAAGAAAATAAAGATTGAGTAGCGCACGCTTGTTTTAAAAACATCTGTACACCGCAAGAAAAGCCCACAGTTTCGGCGTGCTGCGTGGGCTGCTGGGTGCTGACTGCTTTCGTAGAGCCGCGGCGGTGTTACACACACACATATATATATACACATATGTGTGGCTCTCATGTGTGTGTGTGTCTGTCTAACGTAATTTTATTGTGGTGGTTCCTCCAGCAAATAATGTGTCTTGATTTGTTAGGTTTTTACCGTTTTAACTAAGATAGTGGTGGTGGCTGATTTTGCCACCATTATATATTATAGGAGAGTGAGAGAGTGAGTGTGTGTGCGTGAGGGGGAGAGACAAGTAACACAGTTTTATTTTATATATCACTTAAGCAAACTGTTACTTACGTACTAAGAGAAGCCAGTGAAAGAGAGAATACGAAAGTTAAAGGTGGTGGTGGTGGTGGAGGTGGGTGGTGCACACAGTTCCATAGTAATAGACCACAGTCCACATTATTCAAAAGACTACATTAGTGTATATATATATATCCATACGTATTTCTTCTTCTTCTTCGTCTCCTTGGGTGTGTATATCTTAAAAGAACTATTTTTATGAAATATACAAACCTTCTTTTTTTTTATTTTTCTTTTAATTAATTTAGAAAGCCATGTTACCCACAAACACACACATAAAAAATTTCATCCCATATAAATATACATAACTAACTACTGAATGAGACAATCTTATCTCACACATGTTGATAATAACTGTGGAGTCAATTTTTTTTTATGTCATTTTTTTAACCCATCGCCCTTTTCACCCACACACACTATGGGGGGAATTCCTTTCCTTTCCTAATCATGTTTCTTTAGTAAGTAAGTTGATTCACAATATTATTAATTATTGTTATATACAAAAAGCTACAAATTATGACGAGATCAGCTTAAAATGTAGAAAAAAAAGAAAGAAACAGAAAAAGAGCTGATTATTTAATTAACTGGATATATATATATATAAATGCAATTCCTCTCTAATTACAGGAAGATATTATAATGTATTATGATGTATCCCCCTTTAGATTCCAATTCTGATTCATTTCTATCCTTTTCATTAACAGACCCTTACTTTCTTAATATTGAGCTGCCTTCAAATCTTGTAAATATACAGAATAAAGCAAAAAGAACAGTAATATGACTAAAGGATACACTTTTGAAAAGAAACACCATCACCATGGTGCAGCCTCAACTACATCTACAACAGCTGCTGGATCAGATTCATATGTGTCTAATACATCTTCAGAGACACATGAACTAGAAGAAATAAATCCAAAATCAAACGAGTTTAATATAGCTGAAGAGATTGTTTCCAATTCTTCTTCATCTGATGATGATGAACCTTATATTGATTTAACCGTGGTCGAAACCGAGGAAACGTTGGCTAGAAAGCAAAAATGGACTTATAAGTTGCTCAAGTTGGTGTGGGATGGTGTAGACAAACACCCTAAGGAACAATGGTTTTTATTTAAGTTGGACTTTTTCCTATTATCAAGTTCCATGTTTGGTTATTTCATCAAAAATTTGAATCAATCTAACGTTGCCACAGCATATGTTAATGGTATGGAAGAGTATTATAATATGGAAAGTAACCAATATAATTATATGGTTACTCTTTGGACTGTTGGTTATATCATCGGTGCTATCCCTTCAAATTTGATTCTACATAGAATCTCTGCTCGTTACTATCTTGGTGGTCTTGAAATGCTGTGGGCTATTTTGACTCTTTTAATGATTACATGTGGGAGAGATAATATGCGTGGCTTATATGCTCTTAGATTCTTCTTGGGATTGCTTGAATCAGGTTACTTTCCTGGTTTAGAGTACTTGGTTGGTTCTTGGTACAGTCCTACAGAACTTTCCAAGAGATCTTCTTACTTTGCTGTCGCTGGTGTTGCTGCCAATATGATTTCAGGTCCTTTACAGGAAGCTGTCTTGAGAAGATTTAAAAATTCAAGTTTAATTTCATTTAAATGGATGTTTGTCTTTGACTGTGTCATCTCCTTCCCTATCGGGATTTACACTATGCTTGTCGACCCAAATACTCCATCAACAACTGATGCTTTCTACTTCAACGAAACTGATAAATTAGTGGCTTTGGAAAGAAGAAGAAGAATCGGTGCTCAATTGAACACCAGACAGAAGTATACATGGAAAAAGATTAAGTCATTTTTCAGCACATGGCACATTTATGTGTTCCCAGTGTTGTTCTTATGTTACAACAATACCTGTACTGCTATCAGTCAGCCAACATTTACACAATGGATGAAGGTGAGTTTGAAATTGTCATCCGCCAAATATAATACATATCCATCAATCCTTTATGGTGCATCTATTGGTATCACTTTAGTGTTTGCATACACACATGATTTCCTTGGAGGAAAGAAGAACCATTGGTTTATTGCACTATACTTTGTTTGCTTGATATTCGGTTGTGTGTGTTTGGCCCTGTGGGATATTCCAAGAGGTTTACATTGGGCTTCTTATTTCATTATTGGTATTCCTACAAGTTGGGGTCAACCTCAAATCTTTTCCTGGGTTAACAGATCATTGTTTCAGGATGATATGAAGAGAAATTTCACTGTTGTTGTGACAAACACAATGGCTTATGTCACTAACGCATGGGTGCCAATTTTGGTTTGGGATACCAGAGATGCACCTGAATATTACATTGGTTTCACTTATACTGCATGTCTAGCTGGTGTTGGTCTTGTTTTCACATACATTGCATATTATCTTACCCAAAGAGATGCAAAACTTGCCAGAAAGATGGCAACCGCCCATGCTGATAACATTTAATTGTTGTTACTCATTAATGACCTGTTATTCAATTCTTTTCTTCTATTAGACTCTTCTTTTTATTCTTCTCTCGATATTTATTGTATTTTTATAATTTAGGGAATAAACGATTTTTTAAAATATGGTTTTTCATTTACTAGATGTATGAATTATACTGATTAGTAATCAGTAACAATCAACAGTAAGTAAGTATATATAAAAAGACACAAAAAAAACAATAAACTTAGTTATACTTTAAGTATTGCTTGTAAGTATCGACAATACTTGTATCAACAGCAATAAGCTTATAATCATTGGCAAGTTTTAAAGTATCCGAGACATCATACTTTGGGGTTAGCTTCTTGATCAACGTAGATTCAGAAGATGGATCACCTTTAGCAATTTTACCTTTCAATTCAGGGAAGTTTTTGTTCAAGACATCGATAATGTATTGGGCAATAATAGGACCTGCAACTATGAATTGTCTTTGTTCTGCAAGTTTTTCATTCTCCAATGGTAAAATATGGAATGCTGCCACATCCCTGACATCAACTGCTAATGCTGGACTTTGTGATAATGGTTCAACAGAATTTTTATCGATTTTAGTTAAGATATTAAGAGTCTCATTGGAAGTGTTTAAAACACCCTTGACACTGCTGTCAAATAATTGTGGACCCAACACATATGGTGGATTAACTGTGGCAAGTTTGAAGTTCACCTTATTGTCCTTGACAAATTGCCTAGCAGCCTTTTCAGCATAAGTCTTTGAGGCACAATATGCCTCTTCTTCATTTTTGATGTCTTCCCATTTGACTGGATTCCAGGTGTCACTTGTATGTAATGTAGTGGAATATGCTTCACCAGGTTGCAAAATTGCAGCGAATGAAGATGTCACAACAACATTAGTAACCTGTGGTGCGTAATCCCTAATACCCTTTAGGATATTAACTGTACCATTGACAGCAGGGGTCAAGTATGCATCTTCGAAAGACTTATCCAAACCAAATGAGAATGGAGATGCAGTGTGTAAAACGTATTGGATCTCAGGGTGGGCCTTCAACACATGGTCAAAGGCATTATCAACGGAAATGTCTTTGACAATTTCAAATGATAATCTACCTTCAGGATATTTTTCCTTGAATTGGTTTAGCAATGGCTTGTATTTTGTCTCTGATCTAGCGGTACCAATAACGGCGTAACCCTTTTTCAATAATTGATCAAGAATATGTAATGCAATAAAACCAGTGGCACCTGAGACCAACACTGTTTTAGAGGATGTTGTTGCTGTCATTTTGTAAGAAGTAAATATATAGAGTTTACAGTTCAATTGATATATAACTATAGCAGTTGGTGAAAATATAGATATGTAATTCCAATAGTATATGGGTATTCAATTGAATTTGTAAATAAATTATAGTATTTATATATGAAAAATTATTTGCCTCTGCCCATCGCCATCTCTTCCGGGTCCAGCCAGCCACGGAAAATTGTGGATATCTTTTTCCGAGCGAGAGAGATCTGGATCCGCAGTTTAGTCAGCGAAATGCCGGGAAGGGAAGGTTAGGCTGTGTTTTCTTCCCTCCTCCCCCTGAATGCGTGAGGTGAGATACGTCATAATAAACCTTATTAATTTAATTATAGCCATTGTTTGGGTGTAATATATATATATATGATTCACAGAACAGTGTTGGTTAAACAATCAAATATCAAAATAACGAGATGCACAGTACCTTTAAAAGAGAGTCTAGTATATATAATATACAAAAATAATGATAAATCAGTGAAGTAATCTATCGGGCATACACTCATTATATTCATACAATGTCTAATCTTTGATGTATCTATCTAAATTACGGCATTACAGTTCTAATTGTGGATTTCTAATCGATAATTATTGATATATTACTATACAAGAGAATTCTTATATCGTATATATATATATATATATAAGTTTAATTAATCATATGCAGCCATTTTTGATTCGAGATCAATAAGCATTCAGGATGAAGAAATCATGAAATTGGATGCTTTTTTTTTGTATGCCAATTTACTAACTATATATTTATATATATATAATACAATTAGAGAACTATCTCTTAAGTATATAAATTATGAAATAGAGGAACTTCGAATATTATTTCTCAATCAAGTATTTATTTACCCCATCACCTACCTAATGGTTATCAGTGAGTATACGGCAAAAAAAAAAGATTGACTTCAATACCATATATATATATATATATATGGTTCTCTATTGACTAAGTTTAGCTTTCTTGTACTGATAACACACAACTTTTTTTATATATCCATTGTTCCTTTATATACATATACAGCACAAGGCCCATAAAAAAAAGTGGTATGTTTGGCCGAAGAAAGATAAAAAGATAAAATGCCGTGCAATTAAAGACGCAGATAAAAATCATCAACATGGAGAAGCGGTTTATCCTTTAATTGCTTCGAACATAATGATACCGTTCACCATACATGAACTCCGTAGATAACAGAGGAAGGAAAGAATAAGAGAGAGAATAAAGCAATAAAAAAGAAGAAGAAAAATAAGAAAGAAGACTACTTTTACTTCTTTCTCTTCAACATATTAGTTGGTGAAATGTAATAATGTAATAATATATTCAATAAATTAATAACAGAGATGTAACCTGGCTTACCATTAAAACGGCTCTGCGGCTTTCCGACACTAAAAGATAAGAAAGTTGTGCTGGTGCAATGCGATAAGCCCTGTATATAAGATTTGTATCATCGGTTAGTTTATAACTTTTTTTCCCTAATTTTTCGATAACGTCTATTAGGGAGCATTCTTTTACAAGTATGTATATGTGTACTACAGTTTTTATCTCTCTAGAAAGAGTGATATGCGCTGTCTATCTAGGGTGATATCATACAGCTATAGTAAATTCATGAGGTCCACCTCATACATTCTTATATAAATATCATCAAATATGTCAAAAAGAACACTTATCAGGGTTGTATAGTTTGCTATCATATACATAGCTACATGGAAACTACTATTTTCTCTTCCCAAAATTAACTTTGAAAATATGAGTTTTGAAAAATCAGCTGAGTCCCAGAAACAAAACCATACAATAGAAATCCATGATATTGAATCTGATGCTGAAACCTATCAAGGGGTTAACATTAAAACCAAGAGAGGTTTAAAGGAAAGACATATCCAGATTATTGCCTTGGCAGGTGCCATCGGTACTGGTTTATTTGTTGGTTCCGGGTCAGGTTTAGCCACCTGTGGACCTGCTGGACTATTAGTAGGATATATGATTTTATGTGTATTCATCTGGTTTGTTATGAACCAATTAGCAGAAATGGTTGCCTTTATCCCAGCTTCTGGTAGATCTACCATGTATGCACTATGTGAAAGATACACTGGAAATAGATCACTAGCATTTGCTGCTGGATTTAACTTGTTCTACGCACAAGCATTAATCGTTCCTTCAGAGATCACAGCAGCATCATTTGTTATTCAATACTGGAATGATGAGATTAATGTGGCAGCTTGGATCACCATCTTTTGGGTGTCCATGACTGCATTGAACTTTCTTGCTGTTGGTTTCTTCGGTGAAGTTGAATTCTGGATTGGATCTATCAAGTTAATAACTGCCACTGGTTTGATTATCCTAGGAGTGGTTTTATTCTTTGGTGGGGGGCCTGATCAACACCATGTGCTAGGTTTCCATTACTGGAAAAATCCTGGTGCCTTTGCTGAACACTTGGCTTCTGGAAATACTGCAAAGTTTTTGGATTGTTGGACAGCTATTATCAAGGCAGGTTTTGCTTTCGTTCTATCTCCAGAATTGATTACTAGTGCCGCTGCAGAGTCTCACAATCCAAGAATAAATCTTCCAAAGGCTGCTAACAGATTCATATACAGATTGGTGTTTTTCTACGTCTGCGGTCCTTTGGTTATCGGTGTTATTGTTGCACAAAATGATTCCAGATTAATGTCTGCTATTGCTACCGGATCTTCTGGTGCTGCTGCATCTCCTTTCGTTATTGGTATTCAAAATGCTGGTATCAAAGTTTTGAACCACATTGTTAATGCAGTCATTTTAACATCTGCATATTCATGTGGTAACTCATTACTATTTTCTGCATCCAGAACGTTACACTCGATGGCAGTGGATGGTCAAATCCCTATTTTTTTTGCAAGATGTACACAGAATGGTGTGCCATATATTGCTGTTGGTTGCTCCGCTATTATATCAGCAGTTGCATATTTAAACTGCTCCAATTCTTCAACAATAGTTTTTACCTGGTTGTCTAATATTTCAACTGCTTCTGGTTTCATTTCATGGATATTTGTTGGTATCACCTACATTAGATATAGAAAGGCTATTGATTTTCATGGTTTAAGAGATAGAGTTCCCTATAAGCCACCATTCACATTATTTGGTGCCTGGGCTACTGTTTGCTTTTTCACATTGATTACTTTAACCAATGGATACGCAGTGTTCTTTAGCTGGAACACATCTGATTTCTTTGCTGCCTACGTGACCATCCCAATTGTCTTGGTGTTGTTTACTGGACATGCAGTTTGGACCAGAAACTGGAGACTTTTTTCATCACCAGAAGAAATTGATTGCTTTACCGGTTTAGAGGAATGTGAAAAGGAACATCAAGAATATGTTCCAAGGGTTGCAAAAAACTTTGTTCAGAAATTTTGGTACTGGTTAGCATAATAGGTTTCTAGACAATTGTTTTTTTTTTTGTTTTGCTTTGTGTATCCCTGTTTTTCTTTTATAGCTTTATTTTCATTTTTTTTTTACCCTTAAACTAGTTATCTATCTATACATATCATATATCTTTTACTTGTTTTACAGTATATTATTAAATTATACAACACCAAGATTATTATTATTCTGATACCGATGTGCGGCTGAAACATCAGCGAGCAAGTTAAGCTTAATGGTTTAGAAAAACGTCGAACTTATATATTATTAAGTAGGTTGGATCCGATAAGCAGATATATATATGGTATGTCATGTCATATATTATTGGGGGAGGGGGGGATTTTTAAACATCAACGAAATGAATATTCATATTGCATTTGCATATATTATATAGTATCAATACAACATCAGGTTTTTTTAGATACCCGTGAATGAATGAATAATTATGGGATACAAGAACGATGAACACAATGATACTGTGACAATATACACACTTGGTGATGAATCAGGAGACGATTATGCAACATCACCAGAACAATTAACAAGAGTACAAAACTGCCTTCCAAAAACAGAAAATGGTGTGATGGTGTGATGGTGTGATGGTGTGATGGTGTGATGGTGTGATGGTGTGATGGTGTGATGGTGTGATGGTGTGATGGTGTGATGGTGTGATGGTGTGATGGTGTGATGGTGTGATGGTGTGATGGTGTGATGGTGTGATGGT
>PPHW02000117.1:0-26503 GCA_003705225.2 Ambrosiozyma vanderkliftii
GTATTTTTTTCCCCTTTTACTATGGAAAGCATTACTCGATTGTCCGAGTTTCAGATTTCCAGTTTTCAAATTATCAATTTACAATTGATCATATATCCTTCCGCACATACTTCTTTAATGATAGTTAGATGTTGGTACAGGTAAAATCAAGGATGAAGTTTATGATTAAATGGCTGTTTAAACTTTATAATCTCTTTTTGGCCTGTAAAACACATTTAAAGAAACGATCACGAGGGGAATTGAACTCACGACCCTACATTTTCCGGATATTTGCATTTTTTGATTTAAACCGTTGAACTAACGCAACCATTTGAAGTTGAGTAATGGTTCGAATCTACCCAACTGTGATTATTTGCGTTTTTTTCCGACTTGTCGAAAAGAAATCGAAATTTAAGGGCTTAAACAGCAGATATATGGAGATTCTATGGATGAATAGAAAACTTGAATATCTAGAGTTATTGAGTATTGCACAAAATAAAATTGGGGATTACTTGAACCATGATTAAAATGCGGTTGAATTCGAAAGTTCGCTTTTTTTTTCATCTATTGAACATACATTTTCCATCATTGAAATACAACACTCCACGGAAACCATATAAAAAAGGTATATGATAGAATGTATCAGGAAAGTAGCTATCATATGATACAAAAATTAGTTCCATAATGCCTGGTGCATTTAACCATGTTGTCCATCTGAAAGTGTCTTTTAGATTACTAAATCTTTCATTCATTTTACGTTATTTGAATGGCACTAAACCAGGCACTGAGCATCATTGTTTTACTTATTTTGCAGTATTCAGGATCTATATAACATGATATCAACTTTGCTTGAATACTTGTAGGCCAATAAATTACCGCTGGACCATCATTTGTAAACGCTCCTTATAATTAGGGATTCAACAGGGTCTTTGCTTCCATGGAGCACAGCACCCTTTATTCACCAGTTATTGGGTTTGTTTATCTTTAATACATCTAAGTGAATGGATTATATAGATATATTTGACGATATTGCTATGAATTTTTTGTGTCTTTAGGAAGATCGGAAATCTGCTACGAGTAGCTCACTATGGTCACCGTCAGTAAAACTGGTTTCTTAGTGTCCCTTCAAATTCATTATCCCTACCAAGTTGGCTGTTGAGCCATCCCCATTTTACTAATGATATGAATATATATGTTTCATAGATGATATAAAGTAATCTTAATAACAGTAGTCACTCATATTATTCCCAATGAAGATGGTGCATGGATTTGGAACCGATTTCTGATATCCTTATATACCTTCTCATGGGGTCACATAATCTTACCTTTTTATGGGTAAAACCGGGCTATAAAAGTCAAGTATATGAGAGAATAGATATACCTTAAGAGGAATATTAAAAACGTCCAGACTATTTTGATCTATCAATAGTCCTATCCAGTTTGATGTAGAATGTTCAATATAGTTTTTGCACTGTTAATTTTCACTTGTTTTTCAATCATAACAAATATTTTCTACTAATTCAAACTGTTTCACTAATCACATAATCGTCTAATTAATATACTTCAAACTTCGATAGAAGATCTTCTGTCACCAAAGGGCTATTTGATGGCCATTTGTATCTACTCATTTTTTTGCTTTTGATCGAAATACTTGAAATGCTTCCACAGCTTCAGTTTTATCATTTACTTCTAGACGATCTGACTTTAGTTTTTTTTCGTATACAGATAGTATTATTACCATTCTTATGGATACTAACTACATTTTATAACAGATACACAGTCAATAGAATTGGGTCCGTCGTAGCTAGGTATAATTTCATTAATGTGTGTGTTTCGGATTTCTCTGAACTGCAGATTATTTCGATAAAGATTTAATTCATAGTCAAGTTAATTATACTAGATAGACTCTGTCTTGAAAATCAATGTCAATATCATGGTTACCCGTCAGTATTATATATGATCTGTTATATATCTCAGTTGAAAGACCACTCAACTAGCATATAGATATATATATTCGTATCAATGTCATATATCGATGACATAATCAAAAACATTCTGCCGGCTTTCCAAATGCAGCCCATTCACCGAAAAGCTCAGCAGGGGTGCCAGCTAACGAGCATAGCGACAGAGGCCTGATGGTTGGCTGGCTGTGGCCGGCCTTTCCTAATGCTGAAAAAAAAAAGAAATTATTTTGAGTTATTTATCGGTGATTGGAGACACACACAGCAGGGAGATTTTATAATGCAAATGCTTAAAATAATTACATTATAATCATAAGCACAGGCAGGCTTTGCAAATTTATATAAATATACCCGTATGTATTATATATGCTTTCCCTGATTACATATAAATGAAGATATAAATCCTCCTCAAAGCTTTTTACTTTCTTTTCATAACACTCTTTTCTTTTCATTATTAATACCTAACGAACAGGTAAGATAGATGCAGTTTAATTCGCCGATAAGAATGAGTGACCTAGACCTTGAAGAGGATGACCAGTTCGACCCTCTAAAGGATAACTTGAGTGTCGATGAATTCACTGTATTCAACAAGCCTAACAGAGCTTATGAATTTCTCAAGAGATTCAAAAACATCGTGATTATAATTATAGCTTTCCTAGTCGGTGCTATAACATTTGGTGTTTTCTCAAAATCATCGTCAGACCCTATAATTATAACCAAGCCTGACGATATCTACCATATTACCATCGATAACTTTTTGGAGGTGGAAACTCCAATGGATTTCACCAATGCCACTGCCATTTTCAACGAGGTCAATAATGCTGTGAAGCAAAAGAATGCTGACATCAATCCAATCAGTGTCAGTTTCTTCCCAGCATACATTCCTGAAGGTACTCTAGTATACCATGCCACTAGAGGTTCAGCTTCAATTCCAACCACTCCTGAATGGTTAGCCATGGATTGGGAGTTCAGTTACAACTTTGGAGGATTCTCAAGAGGTAAGAAGCGTGGTCCAGGTCCAGGAAAGGGTCCAGGTGGTGGTAAGGGTCCAGGTGGTAAAGGTCCACCACCTGGTGTCGGCCATCCGCCAGGGGCTGGAGGACCAGGTAAAAACCACCCTCCACCTTCAATGAATGGTGAAAATAACCATTTATTTACTTTCCAAGTCAACAAGCCATTAGATAAACTAATTTATTTAGGAGGTGCCTCTGCAGCAAAGACCAGCACTGGTGAAATGGATACACAATACATTTTAGCTCACTCTGACTCATATGACGGTTTCAATGAATGGGATGCTGCTGTGGATATTTGTGACTGGGGTAAAAAGTTTGGACTTGACGGTTACATTAGATTAGAAGTTGGATTTGAAATCGTTCTTTGTGATTTCAGTGATAAGTTAACATTAGTTTCTAATTTGACTTTGAGCAACACTACCAGTGTTTTGGGATTCCCAGGTGAGCATTTCGCTGAAGAAGAAGAAGAAGAACAGGACGATGACCAAAATGATCAAGTTGAAGAAGAATCAGACGATGAACAGGAGGCTTCTTCAGACACATCTAAATTAATTAAGAGAACTGCTATTGATCCATCTGATGATGCTTTGGCTGCCGACAGAGAACATATTATGGATACTATTGAGATGATGACCGGTTTTGAACATTATCTAGCAGGTTCAAGAGTTTACGATAACGATAACAGAATTCTTCTTGACTTTTCTAGATTTGTCACCCCATTGAACAGAACATACATTGAATCTGATCCATACACTCGTAGAATCTGCAATATTTCATCTGATTTAAAGACTGATTTGCTGACTGAAATTGAAGAAAGCTTCGCCACAGCTAACAATCCATACAAGTCTACTGACTGGAGAGTGATCACCGATAATATTGAAAGCAAGTTTGGTCAAATATTATTGACTGTGAACTCAACATTCAACTTATATGCTGAGCATCAAGATAAATCAGTGTTAGGTAAAAACTTGACGACATACACCTATAATGTTATTAGAAGATACTTGACTGAACCATATTATGATCTAACTCCAGAATTGAAGAGACTAGCCATTTGGGAATATGCTCATCCAAACCAACCAATCAGAACGAAGCCTGACTTTTTGATTTGGAACTCCATTGCGATTGTGCAAGAGAGAGTCATTGATCAAATACACGAAGTTTTCAAGTTGAGTAAGTCATTACTTCAAGTTTATGTTGGTGATGAACTCCCAGATTCCATTGAAGACGATATTTCCAGAATCCACACTAAGGTGATTAACCTTCTTGATGAGTTGAACTGGTCTATCGTGTACAGATGTAACCAAGCATGTGGTGTTGATGAAATGTGTTTCATTCCAACATGGGGTCCATCTCCATTAGGTTGGGGAAATAGTGAAATTGGTATGGTTACTGATTCAACAGGTAGACACAGAATCAGCAAGGATGCTGTTTGTATCAGCTACAGAACTTTACTTGAGTCCAGCAGATGGTGATTAAGTCATTTTTTAAATTAAATAATATATCTATGTTTTATATTTTTGAAATACAATTTTTTCTTTTTTTTTGATTCCTATTATACTTTACTTCTTTTTATTTTTCATTTGTTTATTCATTATAGTTCAAATATAAGTCGGTCTTTACATCTTGTTTCATCATAACTAGTAATATTAAAATATGGATCCATGTAATGCATGTATGACTAAACAACTTAATATACATGATTCTAAGATAAGCCAATGATGGTGTACAGGTGCCTCCGTTTTATTACAGAATTTAACGAGACCATCGACTTTAACCGACGCACGCACAAATTACCCGGTTTAATAACCCTCAATTTTTCACTCCATATTCAACGACCGACCATCAGTTTTCAGAAAAATCAAGCATTTATGGGGTTTAGTCAAGTAGATCATTTGCCTATCAATACCCCCTTTTAAAATAGCATACTCGAGTAACTTGTGTTCAATGATGTATTCCAAAAGAACCATCGGTGCTGTTCAACAGCTTAGAAATTATGCTTCAGCTGGTGATATTAAACCAATGGATTCATTGCTATCCAAAATAGACGGCATTGCTCAAAAAGCAGAAAGTGAATCCAATAAGAAGGTTGGAAAGAAACAACAAGATAAGCAAAAGACTGTTGAAAGAAAGGCTTCAAGATTCAACAAGTACAAGGATCAAGATGATGGTTCATCCAGAGAACCAAGAAGAAGAAGAGGCAAGAATGATAGAAGAAACAACAACAACAATAACAACAACAGGGATAGCAGAGCTCCTACTCCTGGAAAAGGTGGTAATTCTGTTGATGGTACTTTAGACAAATTAGCCAAGAGAGCCCAAGGTATATATGGAGTCACCCGCAAGTTAATAGAAGAGGAGTTTACTAGTGAGGGTCAACTTGATAAGAGTGCACTATACGATGTCTTGAGTCAACCACCGGCCAAGCAATTATCATTACACGAGCAAAGAATCCAATACATTCACAGAAAATCCAATCCAGTCACCCAATTTAAACATGTTTCCAATGTTTCATTGAAACAAGGATTTGAAGGTATCCAAAAGTTGAACAAATTGAGACGCTTACAAGGTAACACCAACCTATTATCTGAAGTCACTAGTCCAAACACTAGCAAGCATGTTCCAGGATCCGTGTCCAAATCGAATTTGGAACTAACCAAGAACCAAATTGGTTACAATGCTAAGTCTAGAGTTTTGAGAGCACTGGAACAGATTTCATTGAGAAGAGGTTTTAAGCTTGTTGATGCTGCATTTGGACAATCTATACCACCTGCCACCACCTTACTGTATCCATTTGGTGACACCACTATTTCCAATAGTTACAACAGAATTCAAACCAATATTAACTCGTTTGATAATATTTCTCCAGTTGAGTTGCAAAATACTTTTGATGCCACTGTTAAGGGTAAGAGACCTGAATTGATCTTTCACAGAAACACCCCATATAAAACTGAACAGGCCAGATTAAATGCCCAAGTTGTTGTCAATGCATTGAATAGAAACCCACAATTACAAGTTTCTAACAAACATGTTGGAATTTACAAGGCATGTAGTGGTCAAGGTTCCTTGAATGATATTCCAAGAGCTATCAATGCGGCAGCATCAACTAAGAAATAATAATAATGTATACACACACAGCTAGTTTTAAATCATTGTGTTGTCTCTTTATATACATTATTATCAGTTGAAAAAAAAAGAAACAAACACAAACACACACCTTGTATATATACATAGATCTCTAACTAAATACAAATCAACCTCATTTTTTATATTATATCATTATATGTAAAAGTTTATATATATCGTACCTACATGCCAATACGCATTTTAGCCAGATCTTCAAATAAACTTTTCTCACACAGCCTCCTTGGAACGGAAACCGGATATGTACTATCTGGTATTTCGGACCAGGCGTAATATTTGATATTAAAATTCTAAACCTATGTACCGTACCGTATTGTGTTTTAGGTTGCATTAATGGTTTTTGATTATATTAGTATAATTGTTATATGCCTGGCCCTGCCATGCCATGCCCAATATTTATTATGAACCGTTTGCTGTTTCTTCTATATATAGAATAATCCTCAATACGCCTGTTCAAGGTTCTTTTTTATTTCCAGTGGCTGAAAATAATGCGACTTTAAAAGAGAACGCAAGGGAAAATGCGTAATTCTTCCTTCCGTTATCTACAATGTTCTCTTCCCTCTTCCCCCTCACCATCCCAAACCTACGTTCATAGATGAAGTGCAGCGTAATTCATTGATAAATTAAAAAAAAAAGAACACAGACGAAAAAGAAAATAAAAAAACAGGGCACAGAAACAGGGCTCCAATAAACAAAGAAACAGAAACCATTGAATGTAATTAAGCTAGCTAATTGTTGACAGAGAGAGATAGAGAGAGATAATTGAAAACCGTATTCCGGTCGTCTCCAGACTTAAACGTTAGTGCATCGGATCGGATCCCACTTTAAAAAAGAAAAAAAAAAACGTCGAATTTTAAATTTTTATTATGTACAAGTTGGTCGTGTCCGCACCACAAAAAGTTATAGAAAAAACGAACAAACCCAGAAAAGGGAAAGAAAGAAAGAACTAAAATAAAGAGAGAACCTCCGAAATGGGTTCATTCATCTACAAATCTATATATACACATCATACAGTCCTATACTTGTTGTTTATTATATTGATATATTCCTGTTATCATTAACAACACTGTGACCTCATTCTATTGTTGTTTACAATTTGAATTTGACCTTTCCTCGTTCTGGAATTAACTAATAAACACATCCACAACCCTCTTCCTCCCTTTCCATTCCTTTTCCTTTATTTGAAGAGATAAAACCACACTTATATATAAACAATACATAGTTCCAAATAAATAAAACACGAGTTGAGTAAAGAAAAAAACTTTCTATCAAACTAAAAGAGATACTTACTTCTTCTGACATCACATCCATATCCATTCCCTCCCTCCCTCCTTCGTATTTATAATTAGATTACAAAAAGAAGAAGATAAAAATAACCCCCCGAATTCCGTATTTTTGAAGAATAATTTATACTATCCATAGGCAGTATGAGTGGAAACTACACTAATAGTAATAATCATCATAATAACAACAACAACGGCGGCAATAATAATAACACTAATTATAATGGGGAACATCATTTCGATACTATCGATTTGAATAACTTGAATAGCTTTGAGTTGAATTTTGGGAATGACGGTAGTACAAATTCTCCAACTATTCAAGGTGATGCCAAACCAATAATCAAAGAGGAAGATGATTTCTACAATTTTGTCACATTCACACCTGGCACTGGTGCTAACTCAAAGGGCAACACTCCTACTTTATCCACAAATAATGACTACTTTGAACATACCAACGCAGTTAACCAACATCAACAGCAGCCGCATCCGCAAATAACATACCAACAGCAGATACCCGAGCATCTGCAACAACAGCAGCAGTTCAATCAACAGCAAAACCAACATCCTATATATTATAACAACAACCATTCTCAACACCAACTGCAGGCTCAGCAATCGCAATCACAGTCACAACCACAACCACAACGGCAACAACACCAACAGCATATACAAAGCTACCAACCTTCATCAACTCAACAAGTTCATTATCAACCTCCATCACATCAGGTACAGCAGCAGAATAATAGCCCGCATAATTATATGTCTACTACTTCAACTCCGAACAATGCCACCCATGCTGATACTCAGGGCAATCTGAATGATCCAACCTTACAACAAATCTTTCAAGATTTTAACACTCAATCCCCAAATTTCCTAACAGGAGGCACCCCACAGAATAAAATGAATACACCTCAGTCGGATATCATCACTCCTCCGGGTCCACCAATCATACAAGTTGATTCCTTTGATCTGTTGAGCGGGAATAATTCTTCCAATAAGGTTAAGACCCCAGAGACTATCGATGACATTTTAAACTTTAACAACATTAATGGAAATAATTCTTCGTTGAATATTGCTCAACATCAACCACAACAACACAATCCAAACCAGCTCAACCCAAACCATAACTATTTCCAACAGCCCAACCAACAACCACAGCGAAATGTCCAGCAACAACCACAGCAACAACAAGGAAAGTATGGAAATGTCATAGATTATCAGATACACGAGACAATGTTTGGTCAAACCACCGGCTCTCATGACTTTTTACCAGGAAACTCTGCTCCTAACGAGTATTTACCTGGATCACTGTTGGGCCCCCAATTCACTCAAGCTAGAGATGACAATCAATTATCCGATGTTTCTGCGGGTAATTCGCCATATTTATCCGCCGTGGAATCAATCCTAGGTGATGATGATGCCCACTCCGTGTATAGTAATTATGGAAATACTAACTCTACGGATCCGAATGACTTGCTGGTGTCTCCAAACATTGGCCAGTTGAATCTTGGAAATGCCGTTCTTCCTACGGATGATAAGGTTAAACAATCATATAATGATTTGACAGCTCTACACAATGAGTTGCAACAGTTGACAGAACAAAATTTGAAACAACAACAGAGATTAAGTGCTCCTGCGATTAATATAATTGAAAACCCCGAGAAAGTGGCTGCTGGTACTCCATCATTGTTTTCACCATCCTCGACCCCTAGTGGAGGTAGATCAAGATCAGGAAGTGGTGCCACTAGAGATAAAGATAGACCAAAAATCAAGATTGAAGACACCTCATATGCGACCACTGCTTCGCCTGTGCCTGTGACAAGTCCAAGCTTCAATTTAACTGTCAATGACTCATCCTCAAATGTAAACTTGAATTTACAACCTCAATTCAACAATCAATTGAACTCTACCATTACTACTGGAACCAGCAATGATACTTCACCACCCACATTCCTTTCATTACCTGATGATGCTGCGCATAGTGCCATGAAACGTGGAAGACAAAGACGTCATTCAGATTCTAGGTCCAGTTCAAAGTCGAGGTCATCAAGATCAAACAGTCCATATGGTGGTAGCAATCATTCGGATAATGAATCACAGTATGACAGTGACGCTTCATTGTCTCGTGAAAAATTGAGCGAATTGGCTGCTCCTCCTCATGCTAATAAGAAGACCCAGAAAAACCCTGCAATATATGGTTGTCATATCTGTGATAAGAAGTTTACAAGACCTTATAACTTAAAGTCACATTTGAGAACGCACACGAACGAAAGACCATTTCTCTGTACAATATGTGGTAAGGCCTTTGCAAGACAACACGATAGAAAGAGACACGAGGACTTGCACTCTGGTGAGAAGAAATTCCAGTGCAGAGGTACTCTTGCGGATGGTGTTACTTATTGGGGTTGTGGTAAGAGATTTGCCAGAACCGATGCATTAAGAAGACATTTCCAAACCGAATCTGGTAAAGAATGTATTAGACCATTAATGGAGGATATTGCCCTAGAGAAGAAGCTGATATTGCAACAGAGGGAGCATATAGAGAAGCAAAAGCTCGCAGAAGCAGCTGGTGCTCCTCCTCCCACACCTGTGGATATTCCTACTCCTCTGAGAAGATACAGTGTGGAGAATGCAGGTGAGGGTACAAAGGTTGAAATCAACACAAGCAATATCACCGATTTCAGTTCTTTATTGGATCAAGTGTTGACCAGTCAAACTCTGTCTGTTGGTGTCGCATCAGAATTACATGCCACGCAAGCTCCACCTGTACCGTTGATACCCCCACAACTCCAAGGACAAGTCCAAGGACCACAAATCCCAACTCAACCACAATATTGATACTCTGGTAAGGGGACATTATTCATTTCTTGGTCATGAGCCTATTTTCCTGTTTTTTTTATTTTTTCTTTTCGTTTCTTTTACCTATCTTATAATTATACTTCTTTTGATATCTAACATTTCTTTTTTTCTTTTTTCTTATTTTGTCTTATTCTTATTTACATTTACTTTTTTTTTCCTTATATTTTCATTACTATTTCCCTGTTATATCTATATATGTGTTTTATTAAATCTCTTCCCCTCTCTCCTCCTCTTTTTCCCCTTGTGTTTTTAGCGTCTACTTCCCGTTTTTTTTTTACGAATTTGTGTACTCTCTATTAATTTTTTTTTTCCTAATGTCACTTCTTAACTTATTTAATGGCTTTTGATTAAATGACATTGCTTGTAGTAATTGTACATCCACTTAGTGGTTTTATTTTAGTGAAAACTAAACATTCTCTCGATCTTTACCCAAATAGGCAATAGTCAATTTTTTTTTTTCGACTTTAAAAAAAAAATTATTGAAAAGAGAAAGGGAAAGGGAAACAGGAACAAGGTTTACAACAAATTAGACTGTACTGCTACTTACTTATATCGATTCAAATCTCTCCAATAAGGCTCTAGTCTAGGCTATATACTATACAATTGAATTGTTGCTTCATTTATATATCATCAGTAGCTTCAATTTCTGTTTTGATATCAAATTTTGTTTTATTTAGATTACTTGCTGACAATTCACAATTCATTATTCTAGAAGTAAAGCAAAATTATCAAACACTTTTTGAAAACACTTTGATAATTGCAATACAGCTTATCGTCAGTCCAAACTGAGCATATAAGCCTTGATGTTTCAATACGTTCACGTATTACTATCATTATTAACCCTAACTTTCTGTGAAGAAATCAACCCAGAACTAGAAGACTCTTTACCAACCCCTCAACCATCAATAAGGAACCCAACACCACTTTTCCACTTCTCATCTGAGGAAATATATACTAAATTGTCGTCAATTACAGATAACAGAGATTTGACAAAACTATTACTTGCTGGGTGCATCACATTTACATTACTTGCTATAACCTCCGAGAAAATTTTATATAGAAACTCCATTAATCAAGGTATCATTACAAAATCAATGAATGCAATCAGCGGCAAGCTATCATCTGCTCTGAGCAGATCAAGCTCAATGTTAAGCTTTAACAATGGACAATATGGTGGGGACCCAAATTATAGAGCCCGTCAAAGCCAAGTACTCACTAGAGGTGGATTCATTGGAGGATTAAACAATGATGGTAACACCTGTTTTATGAACTCCGTCATTCAAAGTTTGGCATCATCTAATGAATTGATGGACTTTTTGGATACATATGCCGATTACAATAATGATGATGTTCGCAGTGTTCCATTTTCAGCGGCATTGAATGATTTACTGCATAAACTTGACAGCAAACATGGAAACAAATCACCTACATATAAAACTAAGAATTTGTTAAAAGTCATGAAGGATGGTCCAAATAAGCATTTATTTTTAGGATATAACCAAGAAGATGCACAAGAATTCTATCAAAGTCTTATGAAGCAAGTTGAAAAGGAATACACCACAAAGACAACACCTGTGGAAATAGTCACTGAACCTGAAAAGAAAGACAAGGCAAAGGAGAAGATTCAAGATAAATTCATCGACTACCAAGAAGGTATGATGGAAGGCTTGGATAACCTTGGGGAATTGGGCCATATTTATATCCCTGCACAGCAGATAGACCCTTCATACCCTGGAGCTGAGGGTAAGGTGTATCCATTGACACTAGTGACCCCAGTTGATGGTTTACAATGTGAAAGAATTGGGTGTGTCAGATGTGGTGAAATGGGTGGAATAAGATATTCTGTTATATCAGGTTTAGGCTTGAATTTACCATCCTTAACAAAGTCAGGATATACTTTAAAGGAACTTTTAGATGATTGGGTTCAACAGGAAATCATTGACGATGTTGAGTGTAATAGATGTGGATTGAAACAGATCAGAGCCTACTTGGAGGCAAATAACGAGAAATATAAAGAATCCAATGAAAGTGGGAAAATGGATAAATTGATAGAATTAACATCTTCAAGACTGCATGAAATTGATGAGGAGTTGGCTAAACCAATTATCAATGATGATACATATGAAAGATTACACACTAAGAATAAAATCCAAAAATCTAGAAAGACGAAACAAACTTATTTTTCTAGACCCCCTGCTCTGCTATCCATTCATATAAATAGATCAGTGTTTGATCCAAGAACATATATGGTGAAAAAGAACAACGCCAAAATTGGTTTCCCTTTGAAGCTGAATTTAACTGATTATGTTGCTGAAAGTGCCGATATAAACACTGATGCCAGATTGCCATTTAGAAAGCAAGATGAAGCTAGACTAAGGGCTGAAAGAGAAGCTGAAGAGTTGCAGACAAGTGGACAACAGGCTTTCACATCCTCAAATATCCCTGAATCTTCTGCTTTTGAAAATAATATCGACCAATCAGAAAATTCCTCGTTACGTTCAATATCTGCAAGTGCCACTGCTGGTGGATTGGATTCTGAGTCCGTAAATTCTACTCATATTTCAGAGAAAATGAACGGTAACTCAAGGATCAATGCTACAATTTTTAATGATAAATTGACATACTCATTGAAGTCCATGATCTCTCATTTTGGTACGCATAACTATGGTCACTATATCGCCTATAGAAAATACAGAAACACATGGTGGAGAATAAGTGATGAAACTGTTAGAATATCCAATGAAGAAGAGGTTTTGGCTTCACAGGGTACGTTTATGTTATTCTATGAATTGTCCTCCAGAAATGATCCTAGAGATGAAGGTGTTTTGTTGAATTCTGTGCAAGTAGAAGATTTCAGCTCTAGTTCTGAGTCTGATAATGACGCAACTACTCCTGAAAATACACAAACCGATGGGGGACAGTCCCAGTTGGACACTGAAGAACAACGTGAAGAAGATGCCAAGCAAGAACAGTTGATCTCCATACAGGCCAATCTTTGATTTACTTCTCTCTCACCATTGCCTATATATCTAAACTTTTGTACATTCCTTTTGATCATTGCTCCTTACTTGAGGTTTTTTTTTTAATACCCTAAAAAAAGCATATTTATACACTTAACCTTTTAGTTTTATCTTAGTTCAAATAGATTAAATATGAAAATATATACATATATACTTTTGTTGATGAAGAAAAGATTTTTAGACAGTAAATTGTACACCAATTACATTTGGGGGGGTTGTGTTTTAGTAAGTGGATCTGGTGTGGACATCACACGGAAGTATATTCATTCAGTTTACTCACAGACTCTTGTAGCTCCTTGGAATCCTTTTCTTTTTCCTCTTCGATCAATTCATCCAAATCATAGTCAAAATTGTTTGGATCGTTATCAATTTTAGTGAATGGGATGATCTTCTGCTTTGTATTTCTTGCTCTTTTCTTCAAACTTTGTTCATCGGCAAGTTGTAATCTCACTGGAATGTCAGCTTCATTAATATCCTTCAATTTGTTGAAGACACCCGTACCGAAACTCTTAATCTTTTCACGTTTGGATGAAGGATTTCCTGAATTGCTATCAAATTCAAAGTTTGGATCCTCATCAGGAGCCACATATCCAGTATCATATGATTTATTTTTCTGGGATTTCTTAATCTTCTCCAACTCCTTTTGTTTCTTTTTTTCAATGTAGTCTGGGTTCTTTTCATACGTCACTAAACCAGACAACTGAGGCAAGACGATGGAAAAACCGACTAACAGAATTGCAGCTAGTATTATAACTAAGAACATGATGAATTTTACCTTTTTCAAAGTATTCTGAAAAAGTAGTTATGATAACGAAGAAACGTCAAATAGTGCATGCATTATATATGGATTAAATGTTTATTGTTTTTTTGTTTGGTCTGTCTGCCCCAGCCAAAAAAAAAAAAGAATGAAAAAAAAAGGCGTAATTTATTTTACTTATCAGTACATTTTTATGTATATATTTGTCATTCCATTTTATCCTATGAACTCAATTTAGATAGATATAAATTTCTGTTTTATCAATTGACTTGCTTAATTTACTATAAATTACACGATGCTGAGAAGAGAGCCAACAACTATAAAACTCGTTCCTGAAGATATAAAGGAATTCAACAGAGAACAGGCTTACAATATTATCAGTGGTGCTGGTGCCCAAGGGGATAATCAAAATGAACCAGACGATTCTGCTTCTAATGGTATACCTAATAGTCAAGGTAGTAGTATTAAAGAGAGAATAATAGGTCAAGGTTCTGGCCTTAATAACAATACTAATGGTGGTATCGGTGGAAGATAAGCCAGATCCTCATCATCCCCTTATGATATTATTATCTACATACATACATACATATTTTTGATTTATAAGTATTGTGAATATTAATAACTTTGCTAATGAAACCTACACAATTTTAATACATACTAATCTTATGTATCATTCATTGGTATAACAACTTATTACCTCTCCCCTGGCATCCCCGCCGGTTTGTGTGTAATTGTAATCATGTGGTTTTCTCTGAGTGTGTGTGTGTGAGGTGGGCCATTTTTTTTTAAATTTTGTAATTTTTTAGGACAATGAAACGATAAGAAAGAAATTTGGTGATGTAGTGGTACCCCTTGTTTATGATGGTTTATAATTTTATAATTAATCTTTAACGTTCAACCCAAAGATACAAGGATCATGACTGACATAATACCTGCTAAGAAGGTCATAGATAACTCTGGAAAACTTCTGTTGGCTGGGTTTGAAGGGTATGAGATCACTCCCAACTCTCAACCAGTTAAACTAATTAAACAACACCGAGTTCGTTCTTTCATATTGGGATCTAAAAACTTTATCAATGTCCCACAGATATCAAAACTGATTGATGACCTACAAATGCTGGCCAGATTGGAAGGTTATGAACATCCATTGATGATTGCTGTCGATCAGGAATCAGGATGTTGTAATGCAATGTTTGATGAAATTGCCTTGACTCAATTCCCTGGGGCAATGGGGTTGGCAGCTACCGACAATTTAGATTTGATTTATCAAGTGGGGGAAGCACTGGCTATAGAACTACGTTCAATTGGGTTTAATTTCCTTATGGGTCCAGTGTTGGATATATGTTCTAGAATGTCAAATCAATTGTTAGGTGTTAGAACATTTGGTTCCTCCGTGGAGGATGTCACAAAGTATGCAACAGCATTCACAAGAGGTTTGAAGAAAGGTGGAATATTAACATGTGCAAAACATTTCCCAGGTGAAGGTTCTTCATTTGTTGATAACTTGTTGGAATTGCCAATGATGCTAGAGGCTGCTTCGCAATTAGAACGTTTCAACGTGTTGCCATTTAAAAACTTGATCGATGAAGGTTTAATAGACTCTGTCCATGCAGGTGGTGTCGCTGTGCCCAATATATCCCCAAATGAAATTCACGCATGCATGTCACCAATAATTATTCAAAAACTATTAAGGAAAAACTTGAAGTTCGATGGTTTAGTTGTATCAGAGTGCCTTGAATTGGAGTCCCTTTGCCGCAATGTTGGGTTGGGTCAAGGAGCAGTGCTGTGTATACTTTATGCAAGATGTGATATGGTTATGGTTTGTAATGATTACATTTACCAAGAAGAAGCATTGAACTCTTTAACTAAGGCATACGAGTCAGGTAACTATGATCCGATCTTTGCTCAATCGATTAGAAGAATAGATGAACTGCATCGTAAACTCAAATGGACTGCCAAAATTCAATTGAATGAACAAATATGGATTGATCATCAGAAACTATCGATTAAGGCTTATGCATCATCGATTACACTAGTCAGAGATCAGGAGGAGGCTATCCCTATTAACAAATACTTCGGAAATGAAGAGAACAACATATTATTATTGACTCCATTAATCACACAAATTCATCCTGATGTACACAATTTGAACAATGAACGGGCTCACTTGAACTCTCAAAAACTTTTTCCTGGTGAAGATGTGTTTCATGACTTTGGTGAACAATTGGCAAAGTATGACGAGTCTCTGAATTACAAAGTTTTACACACTTCTTATACAGCAAACGGTTTAACAAGCTTGCATGAGTCATTGATTGAAAACTCCAAGGTTGTGATTTTAGTCTGTGCTGATGCAAGCAGAAATATGTATCAGATTGGTATCGCAAAACATATAAGTGTTTTATGTGGTGGTTACAAGAAGATATCAAGTTTCACCAAAAAGCCTTTGATCATAATCTCAGTGTCTTCACCTTACGATTTCTTGTACCACAATGGTATAGGTTCTGCCTACATTTGCACATATGATTACACTTCAAATGTGTTGAGCCACATACCAGACGTGTTGTTTGGTCGCATGAAACCTATTGGCCAGATACCTGGAGAACATCAAAGATATGACTTCAAAGAAGACCTATTCGATATGTCACCAAGTACGATTTCCAGTGGTTCTCCAATGAATAAATCATTAGAGTTCCTACTAAATGATAATGTCAGAAGTCCTCCATCATCCGGTGAGGGACAATCTAAAACCAAATCAAAAGCCAAGGCCATTGAATCTCCACTGGATTCCGATTCAGCATCTCCAGTAAGTGTAGCTGAGGATATGCACAAGAGAAAGAGAAAGAAATTGAACAAACCATGGTTGGTAGAAAAATTTGATGTCAATAAGGATTTTGCGAATTTGGTTGTGTTGCTTAAGAACTCATTGCCGGCTAATGATTTTGCTCCACTTACCCCTAGATTCACATCTAAACTTCTTCAGTTATTGAAGGATAATGAAAATGAACAAGAGCACTTTGTTGTGAGAAACTCCACATTGAGTGTCATCTATGGTATAGCTCTAACATGGGTGGAGCCAGGAAGTGCCGATGGTTCGATACTGTATATTCTGGTTGATAAGACTAAGAGACGTCAATCTATTGGTGAAATTCTTCATAGCAGAGCATTGAAGTATTTAAGAATTGACAAGAAGTGCAAGAACATTCATCTGGGATCATGTTTCCCAATGCTTATGTATTTCCAAAAAGCACGTTTGGATGAAGTGTACCAATATTGGTCCAGTTTACAAGCTACTCGTAATAATAGTACATCTGTGATAAAGAGAGAAGATTCAATGTACGGTGTTTTGGAATTTTACAGATCTGTTGGTTGGGGTGATGTGAAGTCGTATAATAAGACATATATGAAGCAGAGAAAATACGTTCTTCTCTTGGATTTGAAAAATTGGAAAGTTTCTGAAAAATTGGTTAAGCAATTAAAAGTTGTCGGTGTGAAGTTTGAAGTTTGTGTTGATCACAAGGAGATTCTGGATCTTTTAAAATCAAACGAATTCAAGGATGAAGAGGAACTGAGATTTCAAGATATATATCAGCTTTCATCCGGGTACATTGCTGAGGAAAAGAAGCAAGGACTAGCTAATACGATGATTCTTAAGGCATATGAGCCATCTTCAAAATCAATTTTAGGATCTGTGATATTATTCAACAACTCTTCCAGACTTTGCCACTACTATCCTTTTGTGAACAACATTAAATCAGATAATGAACCAGTGTACGCTCTAACTGGTCTTTTCGTTGACTCTAACTATGAGCCATTGAAACCTGTGTTGAAATTGGGATTGATTTGCACTGGTGTCTCATTCTTGAAGAAACTGAATGGTAAAAAGATGATGTTGGGTAATTTCACGGAGCTACAGCTCGATGAACTTATTGAAAGTGGATTTGAAATTGTCGGTGAATACTGCGCTGTATTTGCTAATAAGAAAAGTTATGAATGGGGGCCACAATGATTGTTACATTTTGATTTTTAAATAATTTACATCTTATGCTTTTTTGTACTGCTTTTTTGTATTCATATTGGTATTTTAGTATATTTTATAATGTTGTATTTTAACCACTTTACTGTATTAAATAGTTTACTTTATTGATATGTTGTTAGTTATCGATAACTTATTGTTGTTTAAAATACATAAATCTAGAGGAAAGCATAACCAGGAAAGAAAATAGTATGAAGTGTAGTCCAAAAAAAAAGAATGAAGAAAAGGGTGGGGAGCAAAATATTAAAGGAGTAGAGCACGTAAAAGATAAAAAAGAAGAAATGTAAACTTAAAAGAAAAAGCAGAACCATAAAGCCAAATATATTTAAAGATACAAATAATAATAAAACAGAGAAACTCTACTCTCTTTTAATGACAATTGGAGAATTTGTGTGAGGCGAGGCATGTGAACTAGATGGGGTATTTGATGGCAAACCGACATTACCAGGAGCCAAATTGACATCAGTTGTCGCAGACATCTGTTGATAATCTTGTCTGGTATGCAATGGAGATCTATGGGACACTGGAGATTTGGCATTCAAGGTGGAAGCAGATGGAGACCCTTTGTATTGTGAATTTCTTGGGGATGGAACTCCAGCGTTGTTATCCAGACTAGACATACCTGAAATACTTCCACCACCACCCTGCTGCTGTTGCTGTTGATCAGCATTAGGCAGCGTGGATCCATTACTTGCCGTCATATTGCCTGCAGTGATGGCACTGGTAGGTGTTGGTATATTGTATTCTGAGAGCAAACCAGGAATGTTCTTTAACACTCCATCGATTTTCTCCAATGCATAGTTAGCGATGCCAAAACTTCTTGAGTTAACCTTCAACACCCATCTGTAGTCGTATAATTGTTCTTTGTAGGAGCTTGCCTCCTCAGGAGTGTCTGATGTGACGTACAATATAGCTGCGAAAATACCAATGAGGGCAAAGTTGTTAATTGCAGAAGAATGCCAAAATGCCTGTAAATGTTCAGCCTTCAAGTCCCTCGTGAATTCAATAGACGCAGTTAATCTTGTTCTTGCTGCATTTCTACACACCTTGATCAATTGCGGTGGAGGTGGTTGATCAGTTGGAGCGCTCAACGCAGATATAATTCTGCGATGTAATGTGATCTCAGCAGCGAAATAAGCCAATTGTAATGAGCCATTACAGTTGAATTGACGTGGTTTCAAATTACTCATTTGTAGTTCCACTGGCAAAGAATGGTACCAGTTACGAAGCTTCAATTGTAGTGGCTTAGCATGGGTCAACACCTTGTCGATAGTGGTAACATCTTCCATAGCAACCATTGTGAAAAATGTATCTAGAATCTCACTTAGAATTTGAGTCAAAGCTATAAATTCCTTAAATGCATGTCTTCCATTTTCAATATCTGACAATCCGATAGATGATCCCGATTGGTCATTACCCTTTTCCGGGAAATCTTCATCAGAGACAGGTTTCACCAGCCAGTTTTTCCCTTCAATGATATGTGATGGTCGTGACTCTATGAGAGAAGCCCATTTATCCTGCATGTACACAGACCATCCAAGTCTTCTTCTCAAACCTCTTTCCCATTTCGGCAATCTCCAAGTTGCACAGTCATGGCCCAAACCAAGCTCTTCAGTTAAAGCAACAACTTGAGAGCAGAGTAGCCAGTTCTTATCTGAAGTACCTGGAACTCTACATTGCATCAACAATAGTCCTGCTTGCACTGCACTTAATTTAGGTCTATGGATAATCTCAGAGTATGTTTTGAGGGCGAACCTGTATAGGGACACGACATTTGGCTTATCAAATTGAGACAAGTTAGGGTCATATTCCCACCATTGAATGGCTAACAAATACACCGCTGCCAATAGTGGTGCACCAAATTCTCTGTGCGTTCTAGCATACTTTTCAAGGAAAATCTTCTTGTGTAACACTGGGAAGGAAGGGTGAACTGTTTTAAAGTATAAATCAATCAACGCCTGGCCATGGGGGGCAACATATCTTTCCACAGTATCAGCACTCTTTTCGGAGCGTTCATAAAGGTCTTCACTAAAGTCATCTCTCAATGAAAACTGCACATTATCTGCAACTTTTCTAATTGAGTTGGTTTTATTGATTGGGAATTGATCGATTTTATCTAATGATATGCTATTTAAGAATATCGGGTCATAGATAGATGTTGGACCAATGTAGAAACTTGATCTTGGATACTGTAAACTTAATGTTTTCTTTAATAGAGAATGACCCTGTATACTGGAATAATCCTTGATAGGGTGAACATCTCTCACTGGAACGTTTGGTGGAGGTTGAATGAGAGGATCATCAAATCTCATCTTCTTCGATTCACTGTCATCGTTACCGGAATACCCTCTTTTCAGACTAGAACTTGTCTCTGTGAAGGTACATTTTAAACCCTTAGTTTGACACATCTTACAACTGTTGAATTCTGGCATCATCACACATTTCGTTTTACGACGTCTACAGTGATCACATGGCCTTATCTTGGTTCTGGGCTGTGGAGGTTCCTTCTTATTTGTGGAATTGGAATTGTTGCTACCATTCATGTTGCTTCCCTGAGGACCTTGGTGCTGTAGTTGTGGAGGGATACCTTGTTGTTGATTGTGCATTTGCATTTGAAGTTGCATCAACATCTGCTGCTGTTGTAAGGATAAGTTTTGTGGAATCATTGATTGGGGATTCATGAAAGGGGGCACAAATCCTGGAGTACCAGGAGATCCGGCGAAAGGCATAGAGAATGGATTTTGTTGCTGAGGTTGTTGTTGCAATTGCTGTTGCTGTTGATGCTGTTGCTGTTGATGCTGTTGCTGTTGCTGGTGCTGCTGTTGCAACTGCTGGTGATGCTGGTGTTGTTGAGATTGAGAAAGATCCTGAACAGACATTTTGTTTCCATCAGAGTCAATCAAGGATGCAGAACTATTCTTCTTTTGTTTGTTGATATTGTTGTTATTATTGTTATTCTGACCGGATGAGATCATGTTTTGTGATTCCAATAGAATATTTTGATAATGCTGCAGTTGTAATGCATATTCTGGTTCACCGTTAAGGTTCATTGGAGACATAGTGTTCGACATAGGGTTAGATGGCATGAATGGAGTGGGTTGTTGTGATAGGATGGAGCTAGTATCTGGCTGCAAAAAGTTAAAGTCTGGAGCACCACCTTCACCCCATTGGGAGTAGTCAAATCCAAACTGAAGATTCGAACTATTATTATTATTACCATTGTTGTTGTTGTTGTTATTATTATTATTATTATTATTATTATTATTGCTGGAGTTGTTATTGGTATTGCTGGAGTTTGAATTATTATGCTTGATGACAGCGTTATTATTACTATTATTATTACTGTTGTTGTTAGAGCTTGGAGTTTGACCATTTACCGATGATGAAGCAGGATTATTATTATTATTGTTGTTGTTGTTGTTGTTCGAGTTAGAAGTGTTGTTGTCATTGCTGCTATCATGATTATTCTTCTCGTTATTTGATGAATTAGTGGTATTATTAGTAGCATTTCCATTGGTGGTATCATTTAACAAACTACCATCCGAAGAACTGTTGTTGTTCTTATTATTGTTATTATTATTATTATTATTATTTTGAGTTGTAGAAGTTGAATTGACCACACCTGCCGGACTATCATTACCTTGTTTTGTATTAGGCGTACCTATCGTTCCAGTGTCAGCTGGTGTACCCTTTCTGCTTCCATCAGCCATAGTTAGGTGATAAAAGAAAATGTATATATATATTATTTTTTGTTCTTTGTGGAAATTTATCTCAATAATCTTTAACTTTTCTTTAGGTGTTTTTTGATTGTTAAATATACCCTTTTTTCCAGTATATCGAATGTGATGATATAATCGTTATCTAAAGATGACAACTTTGGAAAAAACAGATATACCTTAAAATGTTTGAGAGTGTTCTTTTAGATACAGAGATAGAGATATATATCTGTATATATATTTGAAAAATCTTGTTATTTGTTTCTTTTCCTGTAGAAAATGAAAGTGTTGAAAGCAAATGTAAAAAGTGATGATGAATAAATAAATTATATCCAACTTGATTGTAAACACCAATATATATAACCAAATGTCTAATTTGTAATGAATAAAATGAAATGAAAGTAATACTATAATCCATATTGATTTATAGAATAGACTCACTTATCTTTTGGTTTTGTTTCAAAAACTTTTTTTTTTCCTTCTCCCCTGTCTGTCTGTCTCTGTCTCTCTGCCTTTGCCAGCCCATACGTAAAAGGCCACCACACTCTGGGGGGACATCTGGTATCTCCTTCTGTTCATTCGCCCTTGCTCCCCCTGAAAGTACGGGCTTCTTAGCTCGTTGCGGCGGACGTGGGTCTGCACCAGGGGGGGATAGGGGGTTAGGGAGAGGAGGGGCGCACCTTACTTTTAAATTAATTGGCGAGCGAGGTAAGGTCGATGCCGGAGCCAGAGCCAGAGCCAGAGCCAGAGCCATTCTCTACTGGGCTGCTCTCGTTGTACGTGTGCCAACCAAATCAAAGAAAAAAAAATCAATGATGAGGCGGTGCAACAGATAATACCAGTCACGTGATGTATCAAAAAGAAAAGATTGAAAAGAAAAAAAAATTGAATAATGATGAAAAATGATCATAAAACTATGATGATCTCTACTCTTAGTAGTATCATCTAACTATATATATATATATTCAGAACAGCATATTTCTAAAATAGAACATTATACTAATACAAGGAATCAACGATGCTGACGTTTTGTCCATATTGTTCGAACATGTTAATTGTTTGCAAGTCAGAGTCCACGGGCTCAAACTGTTTCTCATGTCCAACATGTCCTTACGAATTCCCAATCATTGGATTACAGATGTTTGAAAGAAAGGAACTTCCAAGAAAGCAGATAGATGATGTGCTGGGTGGTGAAGGTGCTTGGGATAATGTTGATCAGACTGCCACGCAGTGCCCTGTGGAGAGTTGTGGGTTTGATAAGGCCTACTTCTTCCAATTACAAATCAGATCCGCTGATGAACCGATGACTACGTTCTACAAATGCTGTAAATGTTCTCATCAATGGAGAGAAAATTGATTCCCAGATGGAATCCATACATACACACCTTTTTGTTTTGCTTCTTCCACTTTACAATCACGTTTCTCATTTCTTCTCATCTGTTAAAAAGCAGATTAATTCCCCGTCTCTTGACATTGTATAATAAAAATTATATTGCATTTCTTTTTCTTTTTCTTTATTTTTCAATTCCATTTCGACACCTTTTTTTTCTTGTATATTTCATCTTTTTCCCTTTTTTTCTTTACTACAACTAGTAATAATAGATTTTTACCCATTTACGATTTCCTGTATCTATAAAAAAAAAAGAGAACCCGTAATATTATATTTTTAAGAAACGCACAAGACAGAACAAGAAAAATTGAAGATAAAAAAAAAGATAAGAAGAAAAAATAAATGAAAAGAGTAAAGGAATGAAAGAAAAGGTGAAATACAAAGCAGCTAAGATATGGTAACTTTTTGGTAAATAGAAAGAATCACCAAAAATATGACAGAAGATGGACAGAAAGAAATAAACATGGATGAGAGGAGGAGAGAGGTTCAATAGTTGGAAAACATATTCTGCTTTCTCACTTTCCTCTTCTTTCTTTTCAATATTACTGATATATATCGGCAATGAACACACAAGAGAGACAATAATAAAAAAGACAAACTATATATATGATGATAATATAAATAATAATAAGAATTATAATAAGGGACAGAAAGAGAGAGCAAAACCAGTACTTTTTTTTTCAGGAAAACAATATATAACATGTGTGTATGTGTTTCTAGGATTTTGGAAATTGTATAAATATAATATGATGCCTGAATTTTAAATTTTGATAGAGTGATGGAAACAAACACCTTTTTAGAAAGAAAAAAAATGAAGAACAAACCGAATGAGAAGAACAGCAAAGACGGGAAGAGACGTTAAAGAGCAGGGGAGAGGGAATCGAGGGCGTTAGGGAAGGAGAATAGTCGTAGAGTACAGTGGAGGAAGTGAATACATAGAGCAATAGAGAATGGAAAGAAAAAAAGCATGTATGTATACCAGCTAGCTTTCCATTTCTCCAAAGACACCATCATCATCAACATCCATTGTTGCCTTGCTTTCATCAGACTCCAGATTAGTTGAAGGAGTGGTGGTTGTTCTTGTTGTTGTATCATTTTCAGCTGCAGTTCTAGGAACAAATCTCTTGCTATTATCGACAACACCTCTGGCAGCTTCTTCCTGCTCCAGCTCATCAGCAGCCTCTTCGTTGATCTTTGGCACTGCTAACATCAGTGATCCTCTTCTAGAGCTCAATGAGCCAGTACCAACACCACCAATAGAGGAAGATATCTCCATGCTTGTATTCATAGCATTATTACTACCATTACCATTGTTATTGTTGTTGTTGTTGTTGATATTGTTGAGGATGTTACCGTTGCTATTCAAAGCTGATAGTTGTTGCTTGAATGAACCAGACATTAGTTTATGAGGAGTAGTTGATATCGAAGAAGAGGTTAATGTAGATGGAGGGTATTGTGACATGGAATTCTTTCTTATAGTGGTTGTATACATGGCATTTGTGGTGGTTGTAGTACTACCGGTATTAGAATTAGTATTAGTATTTCCAGCATTGGTGGCATTGTCTTCTTGAGATAATGGAGATTTTGATGATGAGGAGGCAGACGAATGAGATGTGTTTTGATTAAAGAGTGGATCTTCCAATGACTCGGACTCAGGGGATGGTGATATCAATGATGAAGTCTTACGATGATGATGATGATGATGATGCTGTTGCTGTTGTTGTTGTTGTTGTTGCTGATGGTTATTATTACCGAAGCTTGATTTATCGTTGTTAGTGTTAAAGTTAAAGTTTGGTTTCAGTTCTGAAGAAGGTGGTGGTGATTCAGATGATGTGTTTGGAGTATTTGCATTAGCAGCACCGGTGGCAGCATCGGGAGTACCAATGTTATCACTCATACCACATAAAATACTAGCAGCTTCTAGAAGTTGAACCTGCTGATGCTTACTGATCAACAACTTCTTCGTCATTTGCCATTCTGGAGTGTGTTCCCAAAGGTGTTTAGCTAGGGATGATATATGTTTGTATCCCTTACCACAAGCCTCACATTTCAATTCCTCTTTCAATCTACCAGATTCACCTTCAGAGATTCTACGCACCACAAACTCTCTAGAGAGCATTGGAATGTTCAAGTTCTGCTGGTTGTGTTGTGCTTGGACTTGGGCATGTGCTTGTTGAAATTGTTGTTGAAACTGTTGTTGAAGTTGTAGTTGTTGTTGTTGTAATTGATACGACACACCAGTAGTACTAGTAGTAGCTGGTGTTCCAGTTGTTGTTGTTGTTGTTGTTGTTGACGATTGTAATGATAATGGGGTAGCAGCTATCGATGTCGTAGTAGTACTAGAAGCTGTGGCGGTATTTGTAATGGTAGCACCAGTACTATTAGTACTACTAGTATTGTTGGTGCTGATGGTAGGGGTAGGTGTGTTGTTATTATTGATTGGATAATGATGTGTATGAATAGGGCCACCTGTATGTGGGGATGAAGATGTGAAGCTTCCACTATTGAATGATGAGGATAAATTATTTGGCTGTGTGGATGAGGAGGATGAGGAGGAGGAATTATTATTATTATTATTATTTTTAATAGGAATGGTGTATGGAGCAGTAGAGATTGAAGAACGTCTATTTGGCACTTGATAATGGTGATTAGCAGTTGGTGTTGTAGTCTGTGGAAAACTAGTGTTGGTGGTGGTGGTGGTAATCGCAGGAACTGTGGATGAGCCGCCATTCAACGACATTGTCGTCGACGAGTTATTCTTAGTGTCCAAATCACCTAGAGGGTTCTGTGGAGGAGGGGTTGGAAAAGCATTTGGTTGTTGTGCTTGTTCCATCTGCATATTGGAATCTCTTCAATATAACGGTTATTTAATATGATGATATTCTTATGACGAGAGGGAAGGTTGGACCAAATAGGACGAGATATGTTGTCTATATGAGTATTTGTATATGTGGTGATCCGAACAAAGTTTGAGACGTTATATAAAAGTTGACATATATTATTCTTTGCGATTTGTAGTTTCCTTTTTTTTTTCAATGATTCAGAATTATAATATATATAATATATATATAGATTGATATGTATATATATATATGTTAAAACCTATATGTGTATATTGTATTGGTAGTTTTTGTGATAATTCGAATCAACCAAAGAGAAAGAGAGAAAGAGAGAGAATACAAAAAAATAAAAATTGTGGGATCCTGAACTGAATAATAATAATAGTAAACGACACAAAACAAACAAGTGAAGGTGTGAGTGTATGAATTCGATGACTATAATGAATAGATAAATTGGATGGTTGTGATACTAAAGAAAGAAAGAGTTGTTGAAAGTAAAACTAACTGT
>PPHW02000117.1:26603-37960 GCA_003705225.2 Ambrosiozyma vanderkliftii
CCAAAAAAAAAAAAAAAAAAAAAATTGAAAAAAAAAAATTTACAAGGCAGTGTTATCGTTGTACTTATTCTAATTAGTACGTACATAATAAAAATAAAATTTAATAAGCGAAGAACGTTTTTTTTTTCGGCTTTCTTATGGTTCGCGTTATTTGGTGCAGAGGTGTACTTCAAGATTGTTTTTTATAGGGCTGTGTTTTTATACTGGTGCACGGATGTATATTTTTCTTTTACAATCTTATCGAAATAACCTAAATAAGCAAAATGAAAACAAACCCCATTTAGTTTAATAAAATGATTTCATTTTTGACATGATAAAAATCAGCAATTTAATTTTAGTTGTATATTAGTATAGTAGTAGATTGTACTATATATATATATATATATATTCACTTTGATTATTATATTTTTTGTTATTTGTTCTTTAGTATCTATCCTTATTATTAATTATATAATAACGTACTACTAGATACTACTTATACGACGATGACTACTGCTCAGTTGGCATTACAACAACTGACTAAGGAAGAACTCATAACGAAATTAACCGATCTCCAATCGGAATTCAAAACATTTTCTGAAGACTCAAGAGAAATGGAAGAACTCTTGGAATCGGAGCTTCAGTCCAGTACACAGAAAATAGATGAATTGTCATTGAATATGAAATTAAAGGACTCTGAGATCACTGGATTGAAACATCAGTTGAGACAGTTGAATATCCAGATCAATGATCAATCGGAGAGGATCACCACTCAAACAGCAACATATAACACTACCATGGATGAATGTTCCAGAAGATTAGTTAATTTAGAAATACAAAATGAACAATTGGAGAATGAATACAGAGTGCAACGGAACCTTTTGAATGAAGAGATTGAGAAAAACAATGATCTCTTGGAGAGATTAGCATCTTATGAAAATGAAGTCAATGTGTTAAAGGACTCCTCGAAGACAAACGAACAAGTTATCACTAAACTGGAGTATAAAGTCATTGAAAACAGTAAAGAATTAAATGTCTTAGAGGAACGTTCCCAGGAAGTTACTAAATTAAAGAAAATTGCTAAACTGATGGCTCTTAATAGAAATGATATAAAAGTTGCCAAATTCCAAACACCTCCACTAGAACAACGATTATAACTACTCTACTCCTAATATCTTATTCATGATCCTTAATGCCCCCCCCCCTATTTCTTCTATAACTATCCACCCTTTTTGCTTAATATATAATATATACATATAATTTAATTTAATATCTAATATTTCCCTATGACCACATCATCGCTTGTTGCACAGCCAGGTAAATGTGTAGAGATTTTTTTTCTTTTCTCCCTTTCTTTCATTTTCATCATGTATATTGCATAAACAAGAAAAACACTTTAACTAGTTTGATTCGTTTACCTAAAACCACATTCATAAACTATCTGTATGATTCAATTGCGGATACTACATCATGTCTGCTGCCGGTACTAATAATAATCCAAGGAACACCGCTTCCATTCCTCCTGCTGGGAGTGGAGGTGGTAAGCCAACGTATGGGTTCAAGAAATCAAAGTTGTACAATTCAAGAGTCATCAGAACAGAGTTGAACGATTCATCATTCACAAACCCAAACATCCGCAATTCAGACAAGGCCATAATCAATAAGGATGATGTTGCTAATAAACTCGATATTCCCTCATTTCTCAATTCAAGACAGTTTGAAATCAAGGAATTTGAAAAGTCTCAATTGAGATCCAAATACTCATCCTCCACTAGAGTATTTCAAAGCTTACCTAGATCCATGAGACGTAGAACTGCGAGTCACAACGTTCGTAGAGTGCCAAAACGGCTAAGAGCTAAGGCATTACGTGAAATGGGTCTCACAGTTAACGAAAGGCAATTACAGCAACAGCAACAAACTAATGATAACGATAAACATGAAACCAAAGGTGTCAATGCTCTTGGTAAACCCATTGGAAAGAAACAACCAAAGGGACGTGAATTATACAAACTGAAAAGACAAACAAAGTTACTAAATTATGCAGCTAGACATAAACTCTCGGGTTATTTACCAACTGGTGGATACGTTGCGTATAAGAACTCTGACGTGAAACCGCGTTTAGCTAGAATGAAAAGATTAATCAGGGACATTGAAAATCAGAGAAAGCAAAAAGCCAAAGAAGAAAAAGAAAAGGACCAGCCACCGCCGGAACAGGGTGTATCTGTTACCCCTGTTGTCTCGTATGAGCAAGCGGAAAAGAAATTACAACAGCAAACGATTAACAAACTAAATAACTATATTGGTTCATATGATAACACTGCAATCAACAAATTTACCAAAGTTGATCGGATCACCTCTATAAAATATGCTACTAGACAGAAGAAATTCAAGTGGACACCAACACATGTTTGGCATGCTAAGCGTGCCAAGATGATCAAACGATGGAACTGGAACATGGCATATGAACCAACAATGAAATGCTTTAGACACACCAGTCGTAATGATAGATTAAAGGGTTGTGTCGCTTGGGATACCAGTTATCATAACACCATAATATTAAACTGTCATTATGATAAGGATGATTATGATACAAATACAAATGAATTAATAAATATTATTGGTGCGCTTACTGATGGTAGGGCCAACCAGCTTAAATACAGGAAAAAACAAGGCTCCTTCTGGGAGGGTTACTTCAAGCATGATGGTGTGTACTTAGGTTTTGGTTCTGTGTTCTGGAATCATGACAATAAGCAATCACATGTTCTACAGGCTGTAATCAGGGTTCATCCTTCAATTTACCAAACTATGGTTAACACGTTACTGGAGTGCATTGATAATCATAGCTTTATCACATTGCATGACTGCGCACACTCTATTGGTTCAATTCAACTCACTGGTCCAAAGGCATTGTCGGCATTGCAATCAGTTCTTTATATTCAGGACACTACCAATGGCAATGATAGTTATAAGATCTGGAGAAAGTTCTCCAACTTGAATGACCTGACTACATTGCCAACAAATATCCAATTTTCATTCAAGGTGAATGACCCAAGATTACTGCCTAAGGCTTTGTTATCACACAAAAAGCATCAAGACACAGACGATATTCTTGACTCCATTATTGCTGTGAAGTCCGGACATGGAATTGATGCAGACGCTAAATCTGCTCTGTTGTCTATTGAAGGAAGACAGCAGTCATATGACAAGCAATGTAGTTTGAAACACTTGTCCAAAAGAAGACATTTCACTCCCGGACAGCCTATTGATGCTGGTTCGACCCCCATGATTCCGGTGATTGTTAATAAATCAATTAAGGGGTATGAATTGATTTTGCCCTGGTTTTGGGTTATGCCTTTCTGGTTCCAGTTAGTTCATGTGCCACATGTGTCAATTGGAGGATTAAAGCAAATGAACCAGTTGGACTTTGAAAAAGAGCGGTTGAGCTTCAATGATCTTGTGTTCACGTCTAGTGGGTACACGGATGGGTTAATCAAGGCATATGAAGCGGAAAGAAAGTGGAAAAAGAGACCAAAGGCGAAAAGAGTCAGCTACGACAAGCTAGTATTCGGTAGAGAATACGTAGGCGAACATGGCTCGCCATTTGCTTGTGATTGGAGACATTTACAATTACTCAGATTTCTTTTCAAAACCAACCTTAAAAATATTTCCAATGGTAGTATTGATGCTACGGGGACGGAATTTGATCATTACCTAAGGAGACGTATCAGGAATAAATATGATATTTTGAAGGTTTTGAAGGAGTTTGAAAATTCTGATGAGAATATAAAACGGAGTGAGAAATCAAAGACCCCTGCCATTCTACCAATCTCTATTGGACCTCCACTCAGAGACAATGATATCAGCCAAATCTCCCAAATATCCCTTTCAAACATTTCCAACATTCCTCCATTACCTGTCACACCTATAAAGTTTACATGTTGCAGCAGGGGGAATATCAGCGACAATGCCAGAATTTACTCAGTTCCAAAATCTGAATCCGGTAAATGGTTACAATTTGCCCACAATAATGAGAAAACCATCAAGGGTCTCAATAAATCCACTAATGATCTTGAATGTCCTTCCCATGATGAATTGATTGGGTACGTCACTAGTGCTACATTTAATTTGAGAAAGGGATGTTGCTCTGGTATTGGGTTCATTGACAGTGAGTTCTCTGGACAACGATTGATCATTATCAGAAACGTTGGCTCCACAATGTGTCATGTTGCAGAATACAGTGAAATAGATATTTAGTTTAACTTGCTTTCCTTTACTTTACTTTGCTTACATTAATTTAATTTTAATAGAAAAATAATATAATAGAATAGAATAGAGTAGAAATAATATAATTATGATTCGCATAAATTACCTAAATAGGATACATGTAAACATACACACATATTTTTTTTTCCCCTTCATGCAGCGAGTCAAATCAGTATGTAAATCTTTTTCTTTTCTGTTCTTTTACAACGGTTTTAGTATACATCTCTTAATGGTAAGAAGAAGTATTTGTGTCTAGTATATTTATAATTCATTTTAGTTGATATAAAGTTACTATCGAAACAACACGCAAAGGCATTATATATATATATCTACTACACACATTGCATCATTCTTAAATGGTCCAGTTTGCACATCCACCATCATCGGCCAGAACGCCAACGCGGTCGTCCATGGGTGGTTCTTCCAGACCCTCATCTAGTTTAAGCAATTCTAATCCTAGAATCAGACCAGCTTCATCATTAGGAACTATAACATCATCATCAGCAAGCAGGGTGAGACCAAATGCAATGAGAAGTTCAATGTCATCCAATGCCACACCAACACTAAGACCTAGATCATCGATGTCTACATTTGCAACACCGATCAGACCAGCTTCACAAACTACACAACGATCCTCTACTTCATTGGGAAACTTAACACCATCATCGTCCTCTTCCTACTCATCATCACCATATCCACCGCAACACAGTAGTTATACGGGTGCGATTAAGGTCTCTATCAGACCAAGACCACTAGAAGGAAAACACACGGCTGCTAATTCAAATGCATGGAACATTAACTCCACAGCGAACACCATATCAAACTACGAAATGGGTGATTACTCATATGACCATGTGTTCGGACCGGAATCAGGGAATATAGAAGTGTATGGCAAGGTTGTTCAACCTTTAGTGGATCAATGTCTAGAGGGATACAATGGTACCATTTTTGCATATGGTATGACTGGATCTGGTAAGACTTATTCAATGCAAGGATCGGGCAATGAAGAGGGATTGATCCAACTATGTGTGAATCAGTTGTTTCAAAGACTATCAAATGAAACTTCTGGTAAAGAAGTGAAGGTGACTTGTTCATACTTGGAAATTTACAATGAAAAGTTGTTTGATTTACTAAACCCTGAATCTGCAAACACATTGAGAAGTTCATTCAGTACCAGTAGCGTGAATCTGAATGATGATTTAAAAATTAGAGATGACCCTATATATGGTGTGAAAGTGACGGGGTTAACTGAACTGGAGGTGCTAACCGCGGAGGATCTTTTGGGGACGATAAGACAAGGTGACATGATTAGAAGAACGGGAGGTACAGATTTCAATGCCAGATCATCAAGATCGCATGCTGTTGTCTTGATCAGAGTTCAAATCAGGGATCCCTTGAATGGTAAGGATAAAGTTTCCACATTGTCGTTGTGTGATTTAGCCGGTTCTGAAAAGGCAACCTCTCATGCTGAAAGACGGAAAGAAGGTTCTTTCATTAATAAATCCTTGTTGGCCTTGAGTACTGTTATCTCCAAATTATCGCAGGGAAACTACAACCATATTCCATATAGAGACTCCAAATTGACAAGGCTTTTACAACCTGCCCTGAGTGGGAATTCTATTGTCGCTATTCTATGTACCATACACCTATCAACGATAACATTGGCAGAAACGACCAATACATTACGGTTTGCGTCAAGGGCAAAGAACATCACTGTCACTGTGAGAAAAAATGAAGTTTCTGGTTTTATAGATAAAGATAGATACATCGATCAATTATTAAGAGAAAATGAAGCACAACGATTAGAACTTGAGTCGATCAAAACCAGCAGAAACAGTACTCCCGTTCGCCAGGATGCGTCCACTGTTGCAACGACGACAACAATAACGACACCCCAGTCTAGCAATGAAGAATTTGCACAAATATTTGCAGAGAACAAGATTTTAAATGAAAGAGTGGAACATCTCAAGAGATTGAATGACACTGATACTATGAATTCTATAATTACACATAACGAAGGTCTACAACAATTGATTCAGTTACAACTTCATTACCAGTTACAGGACCCTAAGTTTGAGAATATTATCATCAACCTAGAGAATTCTAGTAAACAACAGTTGACAAAAATGGATGAAATGAAGTCCTATATTACTCACATTGAGCAACAAATGAAGACTTTAACATTTGAAAAGTCCATCCATGAAAAAGCCCAACCACAAAGAAGAACACCATCCGTGGACAGCTCCCTGATGAAGGAAAAGGATGAAGAAATAGAAGTTTTGAAGAGATCCTTAAGGAGTAAGGATTTGATCATCAAAGCGTTGAAGTCTAGTACAAAGGTTAGAGATATGTTTACCGGAGAAGATGAGAACCATAGGATTCCGATTTCACCATCTAAGGCGTTGAAATCCATTGGAAACACATTGTAATATATGTATATATACTATATATACTTAATGTACATTTAATACAGATAAAATTTAAACGGGAAATTAAATCCAAGTTATGCAGAAAAGTTCACCTCTCCTTGTATAAATTAGGTAGCATTTCTCCAATCGCCCTTTTTTTGCCCTCCCCCTTCCACTCATAAGCGTCGCCATCAACAGCATCGCTATCAACAGCAGTAGCAACAACATCATTATGACTAAACGAAAACTAGAAGAAATGGACGATACCGATGAAGACCATAACACTATCCATGAATATTATGTTGATTTATTCGCAGGCTTGGATACTAAACTAAAGACAACACTTCAAAAACAATTTGAAGAACGTCAAATAAAGTATGAAAAAAAAATTTCTGCTGTAAAAACTCCTTTACCCTTTTTTCTTGAACATCAATCGGATATATATGATTGGAAATTAATAGAAGAAGACCTTGAATCATATGCAAAGATAGTTAATGAAGTAAGAAAATGGTGTGGAGTGGGATATCAAATTAACGCCGGAGAAAGGATTTTTATTACCCAGCTGTGGTGCAGAATTGTCATTTCTAGTCCTGAACTAAACAATCTATTCACATCATCTTCTATGAATGATGTGGTGATGGATGAAATAGATAAACAAGATAAAATCTATTTTGACCTCAATAAAAAATGGGAGTATTTCCTTTCCAAACATGACCTCCGCCCCACTGTTTTTATTAAAGGTAGTATTGCCAGTAAAGATACTATCAATTTTGGTGTTAGCTTAGTACTAAAAGGTATGGAAACATATGACAGATCTAAATACCATTGTAATTTGCTTAAAATTACTTTACCTTCCAATTTTCCTTGTTCAGATGACGCTGATTATATGTCTGATTATATGTCTGATCATGGGGAACCTAAATTGAATAAAGAAAAAATACGTGCATTTGTTGAATCTCCAGTACGTGATGTTGGTAAACTTTTGCAACCATTAACGAGTGGACATTTGGATTGGAATACACCAGTGACCTATGATAGTATTTTTGGGAACAACTTCTTCGGGCGTGTCAACTTTGATGCAGCAATTTCTCTAAGTTTTTTAACCGGAATCAGTGGAAAAGAAATGCTTGCTGGTGTTATTGTTATAAGCCAATCCTTAGCACATTTCATTGATGGAATAGAGAATAATGTGGAAGAAAACCATAGGATATTGGACCAGTTATTCAAGAGGTGTATATCGATCAATAAGAATGTTGGTTGCCTTACAGATGGTTGCTACTTGATTGTATTTTGGTTCAAAATAGATGATTTGTCAAAAGATATGAAGGATGTTAGAACCACAATAGGATTAACTGAAAAGGCCAACCAAATTGTTTTTGATTACTATCAAGTGAAGTATGATGATTCAGTAATCACTCAAAGGGCAATGTATGCTTATATATGTTACGAGGAATATTGCCTTTTACTAGATCGTGATAGACATAGCAAGAGAAAGAAGCAAATTGAAAACCTCTGGGATGTACTGAAATTGTCTGGAAGTGAGTTGATTGAACGACACAAAATCATTGATAGAGACAAGGTTAAATTAAATTTAGCTAATTCCATGGTGGCTATTAAGAATCATAAACCCAAAGTAGGTAAATTCGATAAGGTAGAAGATGCTACATACGGGGGTACCACTATAAAATTGAAATCAGATGATCTACATTATAAAGTGATCTATACAGAACATAAGAAGGCGACCAAAATTATATCTCTGACCTTTGAAGAGTATGTCAAACATTTTGGATCGACAACTAAACTACGCTATAAAGGGCCTTTAGTTGATAGGGTTGTAGTGAAGTTTCTAGATTTTAAATGGATTGATTATTCACCTGGTGACGTCTTCAGGAGCACCAATCACTCGGCAATAAATTACGCTGTCGATTGCTTTTATTCCGAAGTTAAGGCTTATAAAATGATTTCTAAATATAACGAATCAAGGAAGCACAAGTCATTGGATATGATTCATGCTCCAACGTTTTTGCAGTACGGATGGTGTGAATTGGAATCAAAGGAAGAGTACATAGGGGGGTTATATTTGGCTATGGAGGAATTAAGTTTTGTAAAAACCAAACCAACACTTGTTGAACAATGGGAATTAGGTAGGAATGATATTCGTGCATTATGCTCTATAGGAATTGAACATGGATCCATTCATCTAAGAAACATATGTTTTGACGGAAAGAATGTATTCTTTTATGATTTCAATCGGTGCGTTATAAGCAGTAATCCTGTTTCTGTTAGGCATACAATGTATGACTACGATGAGCTCCTGGAAAGGAGGGCATCATCAGAATAATCAACAGAGGTACCTAATTTAGTATTTTTTTGTTCTTTTTAATTTCTTTATTTTTACTTATTAATGTGCCCCCCACCCCTAACTAGTTATATAACTTATATGATATAAAACTAGTCAGTCTTCTTGACTGGCTGTGCTAATTAATCGTAAGCGAGTAAGCCGAGCTGATAATCGGATTATTTCCCTGATACAGTCGGGGAGGAGGGGCAAGAGCGGGCCAAAAAAAAAAAACGTCAACGAATCAAAAACCGACCCGACGACTTCGACGACCTTTTTTTTGGAGGAAAAGACATTGAAAAAAAAAAGATACAAAAAAAAAACACCAAAAAAAAACAAATTACGTATATACTAAACAGATCATATACTATACTGGAAGGAACCAGCATTTATTATTAATTGATAACAACAATCAACTAAAACTGTCTCCAATTGCTGTTATTATAGTACATTCTATAATATTCACTGATCTTTTCTAACTTATACTTATTGTTTTTTTTTTCTTTTTTACTGTTTGTCCATTATATAAACATTCAAACAAAACGAACCTGAAAAATAAAACACACATCACAGATATACAGACAAAAACAATTTAATAATAAGAAGGAAATATACAGTATATAATACAATCCTTCAACATTACACAGGCATAAAAATATTCATTAGATTTGATACAAGAGATTTTTCATTTTACTTTTATCCCTTCTTACTCTCTCTCTCTATCTCTCTTGACTAAAACGAAACAAAAAAGAAACCAAACAAATGACTTCAGATAACCCGTTTTCCGCATCTTTGACTAGCTCTGGTGATGTTTTATCAGTGGAGGACTTGGAGTTGGAGACACCTGCTGAAAATTCCTTATCTGCGGAATATGCTGCCAAGACTGTGGAAGAAACCCTGTTCCAACAACACTCAGATGCAAGCAATGGTTTATGTAATCAACAGGATATCTCATATAGAAGATCTGTCCATGGACCAAATGAATTGGAAGGTGAAGAGGCTGAATCTTTGATAAAGAAATTCTTTGAAACATTTTACAGTGATCCAATGATTATGCTGTTGATAGGTTCTGCGTTTATCAGTTTTCTGATGGGAAACATTGACGATGGGTTCTCCATCACTGCTGCTATTGTCATTGTCGTTACCGTTGGGTTTGTGCAAGAGTACAGATCAGAAAAATCATTAGAAGCTTTGAACAAACTAGTGCCTGAAATGGCTCATTTAACTCGTAATGGTGCTACAGAAACTGTCACTGCCTCTGTTTTGGTGCCAGGTGACTTAGTTCATTTTGCTGTTGGTGATAGAATCCCCGCTGATGTCAGATTGGTGGAAGCTGTGCATTTAACAATTGATGAAAGTAACTTGACTGGTGAAACTAACCCGGTGAGTAAAATAACAGACAAGATTGATGGTACAACTTCTATTAATAAGAGAACTAACATTGCATTCATGGGTACATTGGTGAGAGACGGTCACGGTACTGGTATCGTTATCGCAACTGCTGCTAAAACTGCCTTTGGTGGTGTGTTTTCTATGATGTCCTCAATTGAAAAGCCAAAGACACCATTACAAAGTGCTATGGATAAATTGGGTCAACAATTATCCATCTTCTCGTTTGGTGTTATCGGTCTGATTGGTTTGATCGGTGTTTTTGAAGGTAGAGCCTGGTTGGAGATGTTCCAAATCTCTGTGTCCTTGGCTGTCGCTGCCATCCCTGAAGGTTTACCAATTATTGTTGCCGTCACATTGGCTTTAGGTGTGTTAAGAATGGCTAAACAAAAGGCTATTGTGAAACGTTTGCCAAGTGTGGAAACATTGGGTTCAGTTAACGTCATTTGTTCAGATAAAACCGGTACTCTAACTCAGAATCATATGACCTTGAGTAAAATTTGGACCATAGACATGAACCTGTCTCATGTTGATATTGACAGACATAGGGAATACTCATCAATGCTGACGAAGGGTGTTAAAAACCTGATGGAGACTGGTAACATGTGTAACAATGCTAAATACTCTGTGGAGAAGGAAAAATTCTTGGGTAACCCAACTGATATTGCCATTATCGAATCATTGAATCTATTTGGCTTAGATGACATTAGAAACACTAGATACAGATCTAATGAATTACCGTTTAACTCTTCCAGAAAATACATGGCTGTGTGTGCTCATTTAGGTGATAAATCCAAATCAGAAACATATGTTAAAGGTGCTGTGGAGAAATTGTTACCAATGTCTAAGATGTACTACACCAAGGAAGGTGAGATTAAACCCCTCACTGAAGAAATTAAAAAGTTGGTGTTTCAAATGGCTGATGACTTGGCCAATGACGGATTAAGAGTGTTGGCATTTGCAAAGAATTCCAAGCCCTT